>JAEIFO010000103.1:0-57465 GCA_018903695.1 Zaprionus gabonicus
GGCTAAGCATAGGCCAGTCACAGGCTAGGCACAGGCTAGGCACAGGCTAGACACCGGCTAGACACCGGCTAGACACTGACTAGACACAGCCTAGACAGAGGCTATACACTGGCTAGGCACAGGCTAGACACAGGCTATGCACAGGCTAGACAAAGGCTAGACACTGGCTAGGCACACGCTATGCACATGCCTGTCTCAGGCAAGGCACAGGCTAGACACTGGCTAGACACTGGCTAGGCACAGGCTATGCACATGCCAGTCACAGGCAAGGCACAGGCTAAACACAGGGTACACACACAGGCTAGACACAGGCTTGGCACAGGCTAGACACAGGCTAGACACTGGCTAGGCACAGGCTAGACACAGGCTAGACACTGGCTAGGCACAGGCTATGCACATGCCAGTCACAGGCAAGGCACAGGCTAGACACAGGCTAGACACAGGCTAGACACAGGCTAGACACTGGTAAGGCACAGGCTATGCACATGCCAGTCACAGGCAAGGCACAGGCTAGTCACAGGCTAGACACAGGCTAGGGACTGGCTAGACACTGGCTAGGCACACGCTATGCACATGCCAGTCTCTGGCAAGGCACAGGCTAGACACTGGCTAGGCACACGCTATGCACATGCCAGTCTCAGGCAAGGCACAGGCTAGACACAGGCTAAACACTGGCTAGGCACAGGCTATGCACATGCCAGTCTCAGGCAAGGCACAGACTAGACACAGGCTAGACACACGCTAGGCACAGGCTAGGCACAGGCTAGGCACAGGCTAGGCACAGGCTAGGCACAGGCTAGGCACAGGCTAGGCACAGGCTAGGCACAGGCCTAGGCTAGGCACAGGCCAGGCCTAGGCACAGGCTATGCACATGCCAGTCACATGCCAGTCACAGGTAAGGCACAGGCTAGACACAGGCTAGACACAGGCTAGGCACTGGCTAGACACTGGCTAGGCACACGCTATGCACATGCCAGTCTCTGGCAGTCACAGGCAAGGCACAGGCTAGACACAGGCTAGACACTGGCTAGGCACAGGCTAGACACAGGCTAGACACAGGCTAGACACAGGCTAGACACAGTCTAGACACAGGCTAGACACAGGCTAGACACAAGCTAGACACAGGCTAGACACAGGCTAGACACAGGCTAGAAACAGGCTAGACACAGGCTAGACACAGGCTAGACACAGGCTAGACACAGGCTAGACACAGGCTAGACACAGGCTAGACACAGGCTAGACACAGGCTAGGCACAGGCTAGACAAAGGCTAGACACAGGCTAGACACAGGCTAGACACAGGCTAGACACAGGCTGGACACAGGCTAGACACAGGCTAGACACAGGCTAGACACAGGCTGGACACTGGCTAGACACAGGCTAGACACAGGCTAGACACAGGCTAGACATCGGCTAGGCACAGGCTAGGCACAGGCTAGGCACTGGCTAGGCACTGGCTAGGCACAGGCTAGTCACAGGCTAGGCACAGGCTAGGCACAGGCTAGACATCGGCTAGACACCGGCTAGACACTGACTAGACACAGGCTAGACAGAGGCTATACACTGGCTAGGCTAGACACAGGCTATGCACAGGCTAGACAAAGGCTAGACACTGGCTAGGCACAGGCTAGGCACTGGCTAGACACTGCCTAGGCACACGCTATGCACATGCCAGTCACAGGCAAGGCACAGGCTAGACACAGGCTACACACAGGCTACACACAGGCTAGGCACAGGCTAGGCACAGGCTAGGCACAGGCTAGGCACAGGCTAGGCACAGGCTAGGCACAGGCTAGGCACAGGCTAGGCACAGGCTAGGCACAGGCTAGGCACAGGCTAGGCACAGGCTAGGCACTGGCTAGACACTGGCTAGGCACTGGCTAGGCACACGCTATGCACATGCCAGTGTCAGGCAAGGCACAGGCTAGACACAGGCTAGACACAGGCTAGACACTGGCTAGGCACAGGCTATGCACATGCCAGTCACAGGCAAGGCACAGGCTAGACATAGGCTAGACACAGGCTAGGCACTGGCTAGACACAGGCTAGACACAGGCTAGACAAAGGCTAGACACTGGCTAAGCACAGGCTAGGCACTGGCTAGACACTGGCTAGGCACACGCTATGCACATGCCAGTCTCAGGCAAGGCACAGGCTAGACACAGGCAAGACACTGGCTAGGCACAGGCTATGCACATGCCAGTCACAGGCAAGGCACAGGCTAGACACAGGCTAGACACAGGCTAGGCACAGGCTAGGCACAGGCTAGGCACTGGCTAGACACTGGCTAGGCACAGGCCAGTCACTGGCTAGGCACAGGCTAGGCACTGGCTAGACACTGCCTAGGCACACGCTATGCACATGCCAGTCACAGGCAAGGCACAGGCTAGACACAGGCTACACACAGGCTACACACAGGCTAGGCACAGGCTAGGCACAGGCTAGGCACAGGCTAGGCACAGGCTAGGCACAGGCTAGGCACAGGCTAGGCACAGGCTAGGCACAGGCTAGGCACTGGCTAGACACTGGCTAGGCACTGGCTAGGCACACGCTATGCACATGCCAGTGTCAGGCAAGGCACAGGCTAGACACAGGCTAGACACAGGCTAGACACTGGCTAGGCACAGGCTATGCACATGCCAGTCACAGGCAAGGCACAGGCTAGACATAGGCTAGACACAGGCTAGGCACTGGCTAGACACAGGCTAGACACAGGCTAGACAAAGGCTAGACACTGGCTAAGCACAGGCTAGGCACTGGCTAGACACTGGCTAGGCACACGCTATGCAAATGCCTGTCTCAGGCAAGGCACAGGCTAGACACTGGCTAGACACTGGCTAGGCACAGGCTATGCACATGCCAGTCACAGGCAAGGCACAGGCTAAACACAGGCTAGACACAGGCTAGACACAGGCTTGGCACAGGCTAGACACAGGCTAGACACTGGCTAGGCACAGGCTAAACACAGGCTAGACACTGGCTAGGCACAGGCTATGCACATGCCAGTCACAGGCAAGGCACAGGCTAGACACAGGATAGACACTGGTAAGGCACAGGCTATGCACATGCCAGTCACAGGCAAGGCACAGGCTAGACACAGGCTAGACACAGGCTAGGGACTGGCTAGACACTGGCTAGGCACACGCTATGCACATGCCAGTCTCTGGCAAGGCACAGGCTAGACACTGGCTAGGCACACGCTATGCACATGCCAGTCTCAGGCAAGGCACAGGCTAGACACAGGCTAAACACTGGCTAGGCACAGGCTATGCACATGCCAGTCTCAGGCAAGGCACAGGCTAGACACAGGCTAGACACAGGCTAGGCACAGGCTAGGCACAGGCTAGGCACAGGCTAGGCACAGGCTAGGCACAGGCTAGGCACAGGCTAGGCACAGGCTAGGCACAGGCTAGGCACAGGCTACAGGCTAGGCACAGGCTAGGCACAGGCTAGGCACAGGCTAGGCACAGGATAGGCACAGGCTAGGCACAGGCTAGACACAGGCTAGACACTGGCTAGGCACAGGCTATGCACATGCCAGTCACTGGCAAGGCACAGGCTAGACACAGGCTAGACACTGGCTAGGCACAGGCCATGCACATGCCAGTCACATGCATGTCACAGGCAAGGCACAGGCTAGACACAGGCTAGACACTGGCTAGGCACAGGCTAGACACAGGCTAGACACAGGCTAGACACGGGCTAGACACAGGCTAGACACAGGCTAGACACAGGCTAGACACAGGCTAGACACAGGCTAGGCACAGGCTAGACACAGGCTAGACACAGGCTAGACACAAGCTAGACACAGGCTAGACACAGGCTAGACACAGGCTAGAAAAAGGCTAGACACATGCTGGACACAGGCTAGACACAGGCTAGACACAGGCTAGACACAGGCTAAGCATAGGCCAGTCACAGGCTAGGCACAGGCTAGGCACAGGCTAGACACCGGCTAGACACCGGCTAGACACTGACTAGACACAGCCTAGACAGAGGCTATACACTGGCTAGGCACAGGCTAGACACAGGCTATGCACAGGCTAGACAAAGGCTAGACACTGGCTAGGCACACGCTATGCACATGCCTGTCTCAGGCAAGGCACAGGCTAGACACTGGCTAGACACTGGCTAGGCACAGGCTATGCACATGCCAGTCACAGGCAAGGCACAGGCTAAACACAGGGTACACACAGGCTAGACACAGGCTTGGCACAGGCTAGACACAGGCTAGACACTGGCTAGGCACAGGCTAGACACAGGCTAGACACTGGCTAGGCACAGGCTATGCACATGCCAGTCACAGGCAAGGCACAGGCTAGACACAGGCTAGACACAGGCTAGACACTGGTAAGGCACAGGCTATGCACATGCCAGTCACAGGCAAGGCACAGGCTAGGCACAGGCTAGACACAGGCTAGGGACTGGCTAGACACTGGCTAGGCACACGCTATGCACATGCCAGTCTCTGGCAAGGCACAGGCTAGACACTGGCTAGGCACACGCTATGCACATGCCAGTCTCAGGCAAGGCACAGGCTAGACACAGGCTAAACACTGGCTAGGCACAGGCTATGCACATGCCAGTCTCAGGCAAGGCACAGACTAGACACAGGCTAGACACACGCTAGGCACAGGCTAGGCACAGGCTAGGCACAGGCTAGGCACAGGCTAGGCACAGGCTAGGCACAGGCTAGGCACAGGCTAGGCACAGGCTAGGCACAGGCTAGGCACAGGCTAGGCACAGGCTAGACACAGGCTAGACACTGGCTAGGCACAGGCTATGCACATGCCAGTCACTGGCAAGGCACAGGCTAGACACAGGCTAGACACTGGCTAGGCACAGGCCATGCACATGCCAGTCACATGCATGTCACAGGCAAGGCACAGGCTAGACACAGGCTAGACACTGGCTAGGCACAGGCTAGACACAGGCTAGACACAGGCTAGACACAGGCTAGACACAGGCTAGACACAGGCTAGACACAGGCTAGACACAGGCTAGACACAGGCTAGGCACAGGCTAGACACAGGCTAGACACAGGCTAGACACAAGCTAGACACAGGCTAGACACAGGCTAGACACAGGCTAGAAAAAGGCTAGACACAGGCTGGACACAGGCTAGACACAGGCTAGACACAGGCTAGACACAGGCTAAGCATAGGCCAGTCACAGGCTAGGCACAGGCTAGGCACAGGCTAGACACCGGCTAGACACAGCCTAGACAGAGGCTATACACTGGCTAGGCACAGGCTAGACACAGGCTATGCACAGGCTAGACAAAGGCTAGACACTGGCTAGGCACACGCTATGCACATGCCAGTCTCAGGCAAGGCACAGGCTAGACACAGGCTAGACACTGGCTAGGCACAGGCTATGCACATGCCAGTCACAGGCAAGGCACAGGCTAGACACAGGCTAGACACAGGCTAGACACTGGCTAGGCACAGGCTAGGCACAGGCTAGGCACTGGCTAGACACTGGCTAGGCACACGCTATGCACATGCCAGTCTCAGGCAAGGCACAGGCTAGACACAGGCTAGACACAGGCTAGACACAGGCTAGACACTGGCTAGGCACAGGCTATGCACATGCCAGTCACAGGCAAGGCACAGGCTAGACAGAGGCTTTACACTGGCTAGGCACAGGCTAGACACAGGCTATGCACAGGCTAGACAAAGGCTAGACACTGGCTAGGCACAGGTTAGGCACTGGCTAGACACTGGCTAGGCAAACGCTATGCACATGCCTGTCTCAGGCTAGGCACAGGCTAGACACAGGCTAGACACTGGCTAGGCACAGGCTATGCACATGCCAGTCACAGGCAAGGCACAGGCTAGACACAGGCTAGACACTGGCTAGGCACAGGCCAGTCACAGGCTAGGCACAGGCTAGACACAGGCTAGACACCGGCTAGACAGAGGCTATACACTGGCTAGGCACAGGCTAGACACATGCTATGCACAGGCTAGACAAAGGCTAGACACTGGCTAGGCACAGGCTAGGCATTGGCTAGACACTGGCTAGGCACACGCTATGCACATGCCTGTCTCAGGCAAGGCACAGGCTAGACACTGGCTAGGCACAGGCTATGCACATGCCAGTCACAGGCAAGGCACAGGCTAAACACAGTCTAGACACAGGCTAGACACAGGCTTGGCACAGGCTAGACACAGGCTAGACACTGGCTAGGCACAGGCTAGACAGAGGCTAGACACTGGCTAGGCACAGGCTATGCACATGCCAGTCACAGGCAAGGCACAGGCTAGACACAGGCTAGACACTGGTAAGGCACAGGCTATGCACATGCCAGTCACAGGCAAGGCACAGGCTAGACACAGGCTAGACACAGGCTAGGCACTGGCTAGACACTGGCTAGGCACACGCTATGCACATGCCAGTCTCTGGCAAGGCACAGGCTAGACACTGGCTAGGCACACGCTATGCACATGCCAGTCTCAGGCAAGGCACAGGCTAGACACAGGCTAAACACTGGCTAGGCACAGGCTATGCACATGCCAGTCTCAGGCAAGGCACAGGCTAGACACAGGCTAGACACAGGCTAGGCACAGGCTATGCACATGCCAGTCACAGGCAAGGCACAGGCTAGACACAGGCTAGACACAGGCTAGGCACTGGCTAGGCACTGGCTAGGCACACGCTATGCACATGCCAGTCTCTGGCAAGGCACAGGCTAGACACTGGCTAGGCACACGCTATGCACATGCCAGTCTTAGGCAAGGCACAGGCTAGACACAGGCTTAACACTGGCTAGGCACAGGCTATGCACATGCCAGTCTCAGGCAAGGCACAGGCTAGACACAGGCTAGACACAGGCTAGGCACAGGCTAGGCACAGGCTAGGAACAGGCTAGGCACAGGCTAGGCACAGGCTAGGAACAGGCTAGGCACAGGCTAGGCACAGGCAAGGCACATGCCAGTCACATGAATGTCACAGGCAAGGCACAGGCTAGACACAGGCTAGACACAGGCTAGACACAGGCTAGACACAAGCTAGACACAGGCTAGACACAGGCTAGACACAGGCTAGAAACAGGCTAGACACAGGCTAGACACAGGCTAGGCACAGGCTAGACAAAGGCTAGACACAGGCTAGACACAGGCTTGACACAGGTTAGACACAGGCTGGACACAGGCTAGACACAGGCTAGACACAGGCCACTCACAGGCTAGGCACAGGCTAGGCACAGGCTAGGCACTGGCTAGGCACTGGCTAGATACTGGCTAGGCACACGCTATGCACATGCTTGTCTCAGGCTAGGCACAGGCTAGACACAGGCTAGACACTGGCTAGGCACAGGCTATGCACATGCCAGTCACAGGCAAGGCACAGGCTAGACACAGGCTAGACACTGGCTAGGCACAGGCCAGTCACAGGCTAGGCACAGGCTAGGCACAGGCTAGACACAGGCTAGACACCGGCTAGACAGAGGCTATACACTGGCTAGGCACTGGCTAGACACAGGCTATGCACAGGCTAGACAAAGGCTAGACACTGGCTAGGCACAGGCTAGGCACTGGCTAGACACTGGCTAGGCACACGCTATGCACATGCCTGTCTCAGGCAAGGCACAGGCTAGACACAGGCTAGACACTGGCTAGGCACACGCTATGCACATGCCAGTCACAGGCAAGGCACAGGCTAGGCACAGGCTAGACACCGGCTAGACACAGATTAGACACCGGCTAGACAGAGGCTATACACTGGCTAGGCACAGGCTAGACACAGGCTATGCACAGGCTAGACAAAGGCTAGACACTGGCTAGGCACAGGCTAGGCACTGGCTAGACACTGGCCAGGCACACGCTATGCACATGCCTGTCTCAGGCAAGGCACAGGCTAGACACTGGCTAGACACTGGCTAGGCACAGGCTATGCACATGCCAGTCACAGGCAAGGCACAGGCTAAACACAGGCTAGAAGCAGGCTAGACACAGGCTAGACACAGGCTAGGCACAGGCTAGACACAGGCTAGACACAGGCTAGACACAGGCTAGACACAAGCTAGACACAGGCTAGACACAGGCTAGAAACAGGCTAGACACAGGCTAGACACAGGCTAGGCACAGGCTAGACACAGGCTAGACACTGGCTAGGCACAGGCTATGCACATGCCAGTCACAGGGAAGGCACAGGCTAGACACAGGCTAGACACTGGCTAGGCACAGGCCAGTCACAGGCTAGGCACAGGCTAGGCACAGGCTAGACACAGGCTAGACACAGGCTAGACACCGGCTAGACAGAGGCTATACACTGGCTAGGCACTGGCTAGACACAGGCTATGCACAGGCTAGACAAAAGCTAGACAATGGCTAGGCACAGGCTAGGCACTGGCTAGACACTGGCTAGGCACACGCTATTCACATGCCTGTCTCAGGCAAGGCACAGGCTAGACACAGGCTAGACACTGGCTAGGCACAGGCTATGCACATGCCAGTCACAGGCAAGGCACAGGCTAGGCACAGGCTAGACACCGGCTAGACACAGATTAGACACCGGCTAGACAGAGGCTATACACTGGCTAGGCACAGGCTAGACACAGGCTATGCACAGGCTAGACAAAGGCTAGACACTGGCTAGGTACAGGCTAGGCACTGGCTAGACACTGGCCAGGCACACGCTATGCACATGCCTGTCTCAGGCAAGGCACAGGCTAGACACAAGCTAGACACAGGCTAGACACAGGCTAGAAACAGGCTAGACACAGGCTAGACACAGGCTAGGCACAGGCTAGACACAGGCTAGACACTGGCTAGGCACAGGCTATGCACATGCCAGTCACAGGGAAGGCACAGGCTAGACACAGGCTAGACACTGGCTAGGCACAGGCCAGTCACAGGCTAGGCACAGGCTAGGCACAGGCTAGACACAGGCTAGACACAGGCTAGACACCGGCTAGACAGAGGCTATACACTGGCTAGGCACTGGCTAGACACAGGCTATGCACAGGCTAGACAAAAGCTAGACAATGGCTAGGCACAGGCTAGGCACTGGCTAGACACTGGCTAGGCACACGCTATTCACATGCCTGTCTCAGGCAAGGCACAGGCTAGACACAGGCTAGACACTGGCTAGGCACAGGCTATGCACATGCCAGTCACAGGCAAGGCACAGGCTAGGCACAGGCTAGACACCGGCTAGACACAGATTAGACACCGGCTAGACAGAGGCTATACACTGGCTAGGCACAGGCTAGACACAGGCTATGAAAAGGCTAGACAAAGGCTAGACACTGGCTAGGTACAGGCTAGGCACACGCTATGCACATGCCTGTCTCAGGCAAGGCACAGGCTAGACACTGGCTAGACACTGGCTAGGCACAGGCTATGCACATGCCAGTCACAGGCAAGGCACAGGCTAAACAGAGGCTAGACACAGGCTAGACACAGGCTTGGCACAGGCTAGACACAGGCTAGACACTGGCTAGGCACAGGCTAGACACTGGCTAGGCACAGGCTATGCACATGCCAGTCACAGGCAAGGCACAGGCTAGATACAGGCTAGACACTGGTAAGGCACAGGCTATGCACATGCCAGTCACAGGCAAGGCACAGGCTAGACACAGGCTAGACACAGGCTAGGGACTGGCTAGACACTGGCTAGGCACACGCTATGCACATGCCAGTCTCTGGCAAGGCACAGGCTAGACACTGGCTAACCACACGCTATGCACATGCCAGTCTCAGGCAAGGCACAGGCTAGACACAGGCTAAACACTGGCTAGGCACAGGCTATGCACATGCCAGTCTCAGGCAAGGCACATGCTAGACACAGGCTAGACACAGGCTAGGCACAGGCTAGGCACAGGCTAGGCACAGGCTAGGCACAGGCTAGGCACAGGCTAGGCACAGGCTAGGCACAGGCTAGGCACAGGCTAGGCACAGGCTAGGCACAGGCTAGGCACAGGCTAGGCACAGGCTAGGCACAGGCTAGGCACAGGCTAGGCACAGGCTAGGCACAGGCTAGGCACAGGCTAGGCACAGCTAGGCACAGGCTAGGCACAGGCTGGACACAGGCTAGACACTGGCTAGGCACAGGCTATGCACATGCCAGTCACTGGCAGGGCACAGGCTAGACACAGGCTAGACACTGGCTAGGCACAGGCTATGCACATGCAAGTCACATGCATGTCACAGGCAAGGCACAGGCTAGACACAGGCTAGACACTGGCTAGGCACAGGCTAGACACAGGCTAGACACAGGCTAGACACAGGCTAGACACAGGCTAGACACAGGCTAGACACAGGCTAGACACAGGCTAGACACAGGCTAGACACAGGCTAGACACAGGCTAGGCACAGGCTAGACACAGGCTAGACACAAGCTCGACACAGGCTAGACACAGGCTAGAAACAGGCTAGACACAGGCTGGACACAGGCTAGACACAGGCTAGACACAGGCTAGACACAGGCATAGGCCAGTCACAGGCTAGGCACAGGCTAGGCACAGGCTAGACACCGGCTAGACACCGGCTAGACACTGACTAGACACAGCCTAGACAGAGGCTATACACTGGCTAGGCACAGGCTAGACACAGGCTATGCACAGGCTAGACAAAGGCTAGACACTGGCTAGGCACAGGCTAGGCACTGGCTAGACACTGGCTAGGCACACGCTATGCACATGCCAGTCTCAGGCAAGGCACAGGCTAGACACAGGCTAGACACTGGCTAGGCACAGGCTATGCACATGCCAGTCACAGGCAAGGCACAGGCTAGGCACTGGCTAGACACAGGCTAGACACAGGCTAGACAAAGGCTAGACACTGGCTAGGCACAGGCTAGGCACTGGCTAGACACTGGCTAGCCACACGCTATGCACATGCCAGTCTCAGCAAGGCACAGGCTAGACACAGGCTAGACACTGGCTAGGCACAGGCTATGCACATGCCAGTCACAGGCAAGGCACAGGCTAGACACAGGCTAGACACAGGCTAGGCACAGGCTAGACACAGGCTAGACACTGGCTAGGCACAGGCTAGGCACAGGCCAGTCACAGGCAAGGCACAGGCTAGACACAGGCTAGGCACAGGCTAGACACAGGCTAGACACAGGCTAGGCACAGGCTAGGCACAGGCTAGGCACAGGCTAGGCACAGGCTAGGCACAGGCTAGGCACAGGCTAGACACAGGCTAGACACTGGCTAGGCACAGGCTATGCACATGCCAGTCACTGTCAAGGCACAGGCTAGACACAGGCTAGACACTGGCTAGGCACAGGCTATGCACATGCCAGTCACATGCATGTCACAGGCAAGGCACAGGCTAGACACTGGCTAGGCACAGGCTAGACACAGGCTAGACACAGGCTAGACACAGGCTAGACACAGGCTAGACACAGGCTAGACACAGGCTAGACACAGGCTAGACACAGGCTAGACACAGGCTAGACACAGCCTAGACAGAGGCTATACACTGGCTAGGCACAGGCTAGACACAGGCTATGCACAGGCTAGACAAAGGCTAGACACTGGCTAGGCACAGGCTAGGCACTGGCTAGAGACTGGCTAGGCACACGCTATGCACATGCCAGTCTCAGGCAAGGCACAGGCTAGACACAGGCTAGACACTGGCTAGGCACAGGCTATGCACATGCCAGTCACAGGCAAGGCACAGGCTAGGCACAGGCTAGACACCGGCTAGACACAGATTAGACACCGGCTAGACAGAGGCTATACACTGGCTAGGCACAGGCTAGACACAGGCTATGCACAGGCTAGACAAAGGCTAGACACTGGCTAGGCACAGGCTAGGCACTGGCTAGACACTGGCTAGGCACACGCTATGCACATGCCTGTCTCAGGCAAGGCACAGGCTAGACACTGGCTAGGCACAGGCTATGCACATGCCAGTCACAGGCAAGGCACAGGCTAGGCACAGGCTAGACACCGGCTAGACACAGATTAGACACCGGCTAGACAGAGGCTATACACTGGCTAGGCACAGGCTAGACACAGGCTATGCACAGGCTAGACAAAGGCTAGACACTGGCTAGGCACAGGCTAGGCACTGGCTAGACACTGGCCAGGCACACGCTATGCACATGCCTGTCTCAGGCAAGGCACAGGCTAGACACTGGCTAGACACTGGCTAGGCACAGGCTATGCACATGCCAGTCACAGGCAAGGCACAGGCTAAACACAGGCTAGACACAGGCTAGACACAGGCTTGGCACAGGCTAGACACAGGCTAGACACTGGCTTGGCACAGGCTAGACACTGGCTAGGCACAGGCTATGCACATGCCAGTCACAGGCAAGGCACAGGCTAGATACAGGCTAGACACTGGTAAGGCACAGGCTATGCACATGCCAGTCACAGGCTAGACACAGGCTAGACACAGGCTAGACACAGGCAAGGGACTGGCTAGACACTGGCTAGGCACACGCTATGCACATGCCAGTCTCTGGCAAGGCACAGGCTAGACACTGGCTAACCACACGCTATGCACATGCCAGTCTCAGGCAAGGCACAGGCTAGACACAGGCTAAACACTGGCTAGGCACAGGCTATGCACATGCCAGTCTCAGGCAAGGCACAGGCTAGACACAGGCTAGACACAGGCTAGACACAGGCTAGACACTGGCTAGGCACTGGCTAGACACAGGCTAGGCACAGGCTAGACACAGGCTAGACACAGGCTAGACACAGGCTAGACACAAGCTAGACACAGGCTAGACACAGGCTAGACACAGGCTAGAATCAGGCTAGACACAGGCTAGACACAGGCTAGGCACAGGCTAGACAAAGGCTAGACACAGGCTAGACACAGGCTAGACACAGGCTAGACACAGGCTGGACACAGGCTAGACACAGGCTAGACACAGGCCAGTCACAGGCTAGGCACAGGCTAGGCACAGGCTAGGCACTGGCTAGATACTGGCTAGGCACACGCTATGCACATGCTTGTCTCAGGCTAGGCACAGGCTAGACACATGCCATTCACAGGCTAGGCACAAGCTAGGCACTGGCTAGACACTGGCTAGGCACACGCTATGCACATGCCAGTCTCAGGCAAGGCACAGGCTAGACACAGGCTAGACACTGGCTAGGCACAGGCTATGCACATGCCAGTCACAGGCAAGGCACAGGATAGGCACTGGCTAGACACAGGCTAGACACAGGCTAGACAAAGGCTAGACACTGGCTAGGCACAGGCTAGGCACTGGCTAGACACTGGCTAGGCACACGCTATGCACATGCCAGTCTCAGGCAAGGCACAGGCTAGACACAGGCTAGACACTGGCTAGGCACAGGCTATCCACATGCCAGTCACAGGCAAGGCACAGGCTAGACACAGGCTAGACACAGGCTAGGCACAGGCTAGGCACAGGCTAGGCACTGGCTAGACACTGGCTAGGCACAGGCCAGTCACAGGCAAGGCACAGGCTAGACACAGGCTAGACACTGGCTAGGCACAGGCTATGCACATGCCAGTCACAGGCAAGGCACAGGCTAGACACAGGCTAGACACAGGCTAGGCACAGGCTAGGCACAGGCTAGGCACAGGCTAGGCACAGGCTAGGCACAGGCTAGACACAGGCTAGACACTGGCTAGGCACAGGCTATGCACATGCCAGTCACTGTCAAGGCACAGGCTAGACACAGGCTAGACACTGGCTAGGCACAGGCTATGCACATGCCAGTCACATGCATGTCACAGTCAAGGCACAGGCTAGACACTGGCTAGGCACAGGCTAGACACAGGCTAGACACAGGCTAGACACAGGCTAGACACAGGCTAGACACAGGCTAGACACAGGCTAGACACAGGCTAGACACAGGCTAGGCACAGGCTAGACACAGGCTAGACACAAGCTCGACACAGGCTAGACACAGGCTAGACACAGGCTAGAAACAGGCTAGACACAGGCTAGACACAGGCTAGACACAGGCATAGGCCAGTCACAGGCTAGGCACAGGCTAGGCACAGGCTAGACACCGGCTAGACACCGGCTAGACACTGACTAGACACAGCCTAGACAGAGGCTATACACTGGCTAGGCACAGGCTAGACACAGGCTATGCACAGGCTAGACAAAGGCTAGACACTGGCTAGGCACAGGCTAGGCACTGGCTAGACACTGGCTAGGCACACGCTATGCACATGCCAGTCTCAGGCAAGGCACAGGCTAGACACAGGCTAGACACTGGCTAGGCACAGGCTATGCACATGCCAGTCACAGGCAAGGCACAGGCTAGGCACAGGCTAGACACCGGCTAGACACAGATTAGACACAGGCTAGACAGAGGCTATACACTGGCTAGGCACAGGCTATGCACAGGCTATGCACAGGCTAGACAAAGGCTAGACACTGGCTAGGCACAGGCTAGGCACTGGCTAGACACTGGCTAGGCACACGCTATGCACATGCCTGTCTCAGGCAAGGCACAGGCTAGACACTGGCTAGGCACAGGCTATGCACATGCCAGTCACAGGCAAGGCACAGGCTAAACACAGGCTAGACACAGGCTAGACACAGGCTTGGCACAGGCTAGACACAGGCTAGACACTGGCTAGGCACAGGCTAGACACAGGCTAGACACTGGCTAGGCACAGGCTATGCACATGCCAGTCACAGGCAAGGCACAGGCTAGACACAGGCTAGACACAGGCTAGGCACTGGCTAGACACTGGCTAGGCACAGGCTATGCACATGCCAGTCTCTGGCAAGGCACAGGCTAGACACTGGCTAGGCACACGCTATGCACATGCCAGTCTCAGGCAAGGCACAGGCTAGACACAGGCTAAACACTGGCTAGGCACAGGCTATGCACATGCCAGTCTCAGGCAAGGCACAGGCTAGACACAGGCTAGACACAGGCTAGACACAGGCTAGGCACAGGCTATGCACATGCCAGTCACAGGCAAGGCACAGGCTGGACACAGGCTAGACACAGGCTAGGCACTGGCTAGGCACTGGCTAGGCACTGGCTAGGCACACGCTATGCACATGCCAGTCTCTGGCAAGGCACAGGCTAGACACTGGCTAGGCACACGCTATGCACATGCCAGTCTTAGGCAAGGCACAGGCTGGACACAGGCTTAACACTGGCTAGACACAGGCTAGGCACAGGCTAGGCACAGGCTAGGCACAGGCTAGGAACAGGCTAGGAACAGGCTAGGCACAGGCTAGGCACAGGCTAGGAACAGGCTAGGCACAGGCTAGGCACAGGCAAGGCACATGCCAGTCACATGAATGTCACAGGCAAGGCACAGGCTAGACACAGGCTAGACACTGGCTAGGCACAGGCTAGACACAGGCTAGACACTGGCTATGCACAGGCTAGACACAGGCTAGACACAGGCTAGGCACAGGCTAGGCACAAGCTAGACACAGGCTAGACAAAGGCTAGACACAGGCTAGACACAGGCTGGACACAGGCTAGACACAGGCTAGACACAGGCTAGACACAGGCCAGTCACAGGCTAGACACAGGCTAGACACAGGCTAGACACAGGCTGGACACAGGCTAGACACAGGCTAGACACAGGCTAGACACAGGCCAGTCACAGGCTAGGCACAGGCTAGGCACAGGCTAGGCACTGGCTAGATACTGGCTAGGCACACGCTATGCACATGCTTGTCTCAGGCTAGGCACAGGCTAGACACAGGCTAGACACTGGCTAGGCACAGGCTATGCACATGCGAGTCACAGGCAAGGCACAGGCTAGACACAGGCTAGACACTGGCTAGGCACAGGCCAGTCACAGGCTAGGCACAGGCTAGGCACAGGCTAGACACAGGCTAGACACCGGCTAGACAGAGGCTATACACTGGCTAGGCACTGGCTAGACACAGGCTATGCACAGGCTAGACAAAGGCTAGACACTGGCTAGGCACAGGCTAGGCACTGGCTAGACACTGGCTAGGCACACGCTATGCACATGCCTGTCTCAGGCAAGGCACAGGCTAGACACAGGCTAGACACTGGCTAGGCACAGGCTATGCACATGCCAGTCACAGGCAAGCCACAGGCTAGGCACAGGCTAGACACCGGCTAGACACAGATTAGACACCGACTAGACAGAGGCTATACACTGGCTAGGCACAGGCTAGACACAGGCTATGCACAGGCTAGACAAAGGCTAGACACTGGCTAGGCACAGGCTAGGCACTGGCTAGACACTGGCCAGGCACACGCTATGCACATGCCTGTCTTAGGCAAGGCACAGGCTAGACACTGGCTAGACACTGGCTAGGCACAGGCTATGCACATGCCAGTCACAGGCAAGGCACAGGCTAAACACAGGCTAGACACAGGCTAGACACAGGCTTGGCACAGGCTAGACACAGGCTAGACACTGGCTAGGCACAGGCTAGACACTGGCTAGGCACAGGCTATGCACATGCCAGTCACAGGCAAGGCACAGGCTAGATACAGGCTAGACACTGGTAAGGCACAGGCTATGCACATGCCAGTCACAGGCAAGGCACAGGCTAGACACAGGCTAGACACAGGCTAGGGACTGGCTAGACACTGGCTAGGCACACGCTATGCACATGCCAGTCTCTGGCAAGGCACAGGCTAGATACTGGCTAACCACACGCTATGCACATGCCAGTCTCAGGCAAGGCACAGGCTAGACACAGGCTAAACACTGGCTAGGCACAGGCTATGCACATGCCAGTCTCAGGCAAGGCACAGGCTAGACACAGGCTAGACACAGGCTAGACACAGGCTAGACACAGGCTAGACACAGGCTAGGCACAGGCTAGACACAGGCTAGACACAGGCTAGACACAGGCTAGACACAGGCTAGACACAGGCTAGACACAGGCTAGGCACAGGCTAGACACAGGCTAGACACAGGCTAGACACAGGCTAGACACAAGCTAGACACAAGCCAGTCACAGGCTAGGCACAGGCTAGGCACAGGCTAGACACAGGCTAGACACCGGCTAGACAGAGGCTATACACTGGCTAGGCACTGGCTAGACACAGGCTATGCACAGGCTAGACAAAGGCTGGACACTGGCTAGGCACAGGCTAGGCACTGGCTAGACACTGGCTAGGCACACGCTATGCACATGCCTGTCTCAGGCAAGGCACAGGCTAGACACAGGCTAGACACTGGCTAGGCACAGGCTATGCACATGCCAGTCACAGGCAAGGCACAGGCTAGGCACAGGCTAGACACCGGCTAGACACAGATTAGACACCGGCTAGACAGAGGCTATACACTGGCTAGGCACAGGCTAGACACAGGCTATGCACAGGCTAGACAAAGGCTAGACACTGGCTAGGCACAGGCTAGGCACTGGCTAGACACTGGCCAGGCACACGCTATGCACATGCTTGTCTCAGGCAAGGCACAGGCTAGACACTGGCTAGACACTGGCTAGGCACAGGCTATGCACATGCCAGTCACAGGCAAGGCACAGGCTAAACACAGGCTAGACACAGGCTAGACACAGGCTTGGCACAGGCTAGACACAGGCTAGACACTGGCTAGGCACAGGCTAGACACTGGCTAGGCACAGGCTATGCACATGCCAGTCACAGGCAAGGCACAGGCTAGATACAGGCTAGACACTGGTAAGGCACAGGCTATGCACATGCCAGTCACAGGCAAGGCACAGGCTAGACACAGGCTAGACACAGGCTAGGGACTGGCTAGACACTGGCTAGGCACACGCTATGCACATGCCAGTCTCTGGCAAGGCACAGGCTAGACACTGGCTAACCACACGCTATGCACATGCCAGTCTCAGGCAAGGCACAGGCTAGACACAGGCTAAACACTGGCTAGGCACAGGCTATGCACATGCCAGTCTCAGGCAAGGCACAGGCTAGACACAGGCTAGACACAGGCTAGACACAGGCTAGACACTGGCTAGGCACTGGCTAGGCACAGGCTAGACACAGGCTAGACACAGGCTAGACACAGGCTAGACACAGGCTAGACACAGGCTAGACACAGGCTAGGCACAGGCTAGACACAGGCTAGACACAGGCTAGACACAGGCTAGACACAGGCTAGACCCAAGCTAGACACAGGCTAGACACAGGCTAGACACAGGCTAGAAACAGGCTAGACACAGGCTAGACACAGGCTAGGCACAGGCTAGACACAGGCTGGACACAGGCTAGACACAGGCTAGACACAGGCCAGTCACAGGCTAGGCACAGGCTAGGCACAGGCTAGGCACTGGCTAGATACTGGCTAGGCACACGCTATGCACATGCTTGTCTCAGGCTAGGCACAGGCTAGACACAGGCTAGACACTGGCTAGGCACAGGCTATGCACATGCCAGTCACAGGCAAGGCACAGGCTAGACACAGGCTAGACACTGGCTAGGCACAGGCCAGTCACAGGCTAGGCACAGGCTAGGCACAGGCTAGACACAGGCTAGACACCGGCTAGACAGAGGCTATACACTGGCTAGGCACTGGCTAGACACAGGCTATGCACAGGCTAGACAAAGGCTAGACACTGGCTAGGCACAGGCTAGGCACTGGCTAGACACTGGCTAGGCACACGCTATGCACATGCCTGTCTCAGGCAAGGCACAGGCTAGACACAGGCTAGACACTGGCTAGGCACACGCTATGCACATGCCAGTCACAGGCAAGGCACAGGCTAGGCACAGGCTAGACACCGGCTAGACACAGATTAGACACCGGCTAGACAGAGGCTATACACTGGCTAGGCACAGGCTAGACACAGGCTATGCACAGGCTAGACAAAGGCTAGACACTGGCTAGGCACAGGCTAGGCACTGGCTAGACACTGGCCAGGCACACGCTATGCACATGCCTGTCTCAGGCAAGGCACAGGCTAGACACTGGCTAGACACTGGCTAGGCACAGGCTATGCACATGCCAGTCACAGGCAAGGCACAGGCTAAACACAGGCTAGACACAGGCTAGACACAGGCTTGGCACAGGCTAGACACAGGCTAGACACTGGCTAGGCACAGGCTAGACACTGGCTAGGCACAGGCTATGCACATGCCAGTCACAGGCAAGGCACAGGCTAGATACAGGCTAGACACTGGTAAGGCACAGGCTATGCACATGCCAGTCACAGGCAAGGCACAGGCTAGACACAGGCTAGACACAGGCTAGGGACTGGCTAGACACTGGCTAGGCACACGCTATGCACATGCCAGTCTCTGGCAAGGCACAGGCTAGACACTGGCTAACCACACGCTATGCACATGCCAGTCTCAGGCAAGGCACAGGCTAGACACAGGCTAAACACTGGCTAGGCACAGGCTATGCACATGCCAGTCTCAGGCAAGGCACAAGCTAGACACAGGCTAGACACAGGCTAGGCACAGGCTAGGCACAGGCTAGGCACAGGCTAGGCACAGGCTAGGCACAGGCTAGGCACAGGCTAGGCACAGGCTGGACACAGGCTAGACACTGGCTAGGCACAGGCTAGGAACAGGCTAGGCACAGGCTAGGCACAGGCTAGGAACAGGCTAGGCACAGGCTAGGCACAGGCAAGGCACATGCCAGTCACATGAATGTCACAGGCAAGGCACAGGCTAGACACAGGCTAGACACTGGCTAGGCACAGGCTAGACACAGGCTAGACACAGGCTAGACACAGGCTAGACACAGGCTAGACAAAGGCTAGACACAGGCTAGACACAGGCTAGACACAGGCTAGACACAGGCTAGACACAGGCTAGACACAGGCTAGACACAAGCTAGACACAGGCTAGACACAGGCTAGACACAGGCTAAAAACAGGCTAGACACAGGCTAGACACAGGCTAGACACAGGCTAGACACAGGCTAGACACAGGCTGGACACAGGCTAGACACAGGCTTGACACAGGCCAGTCACAGGCTAGGCACAGGCTAGGCACAGGCTAGGCACTGGCTAGATACTGGCTAGGCACACGCTATGCACATGCTTGTCTCAGGCTAGGCACAGGCTAGACACAGGCTAGACACTGGCTAGGCACAGGCCAGTCACAGGCTAGGCACAGGCTAGGCACAGGCTAGACACAGGCTAGACACCGGCTAGACAGAGGCTATACACTGGCTAGGCACTGGCTAGACACAGGCTATGCACAGGCTAGACAAAGGCTAGACACTGGCTAGGCACAGGCTAGGCACTGGCTAGACACTGGCTAGGCACACGCTATGCACATGCCTGTCTCAGGCAAGGCACAGGCTAGACACAGGCTAGACACTGGCTAGGCACAGGCTATGCACATGCCAGTCACAGGCAAGGCACAGGCTAGGCACAGGCTAGACACCGGCTAGACACAGATTAGACACCGGCTAGACAGAGGCTATACACTGGCTAGGCACAGGCTAGACACAGGCTATGCACAGGCTAGACAAAGGCTAGACACTGGCTAGGCACAGGCTAGGCACTGGCTAGACACTGGCCAGGCACACGCTATGCACATGCCTGTCTCAGGCAAGGCACAGGCTAGACACTGGCTAGACACTGGCTAGGCACAGGCTATGCACATGCCAGTCACAGGCAAGGCACAGGCTAAACACAGGCTAGACACAGGCTAGACACAGGCTTGGCACAGGCTAGACACAGGCTAGACACTGGCTAGGCACAGGCTAGACACTGGCTAGGCACAGGCTATGCACATGCCAGTCACAGGCAAGGCACAGGCTAGATACAGGCTAGACACTGGTAAGGCACAGGCTATGCACATGCCAGTCACAGGCAAGGCACAGGCTAGACACAGGCTAGACACAGGCTAGGGACTGGCTAGACACTGGCTAGGCACACGCTATGCACATGCCAGTCTCTGGCAAGGCACAGGCTAGACACTGGCTAACCACACGCTATGCACATGCAGTCTCAGGCAAGGCACAGGCTAGACACAGGCTAAACACTGGCTAGGCACAGGCTATGCACATGCCAGTCTCAGGCAAGGCACAAGCTAGACACAGGCTAGACACAGGCTAGGCACAGGCTAGGCACAGGCTAGGCACAGGCTAGGCACAGGCTAGGCACAGGCTAGGCACAGGCTAGGCACAGGCTAGGCACAGACTAGGCACAGGCTAGGCACAGGCTAGGCACAGGCTAGGCACAGGCTAGGCACAGGCTGGACACAGGCTAGACACTGGCTAGGCACAGGCTAGGAACAGGCTAGGCACAGGCTAGGCACAGGCTAGGAACAGGCTAGGCACAGGCTAGGCACAGGCAAGGCACATGCCAGTCACATGAATGTCACAGGCAAGGCACAGGCTAGACACAGGCTAGACACTGGCTAGGCACAGGCTAGACACAGGCTAGACACAGGCTAGACACAGGCTAGACACAGGCTAGACACAGGCTAGACACAGGCTAGACACAGGCTAGACACAGGCTAGACACAGGCTAGGCACAGGCTAGACACAGGCTAGACACAAGCCCGACACAGGCTAGACACAGGCTAGACACAGGCTAGAAACAGGCTAGACACAGGCTGGACACAGGCTAGACACAGGCTAGACACAGGCTAGACACAGGCATGGGCCAGTCACAGGCTAGGCACAGGCTAGACACCGGCTAGACACCGGCTAGACACTGAATAGACACAGCCTAGACAGAGGCTATACACTGGCTAGGCACAGGCTAGACACAGGCTATGCACAGGCTAGACAAAGGCTAGACACTGGCTAGGCACAGGCTAGGCACTGGCTAGACACTGGCTAGGCACACGCTATGCACATGCCAGTCTCAGGCAAGGCACAGGCTAGACACAGGCTAGACACTGGCTAGGCACAGGCTATGCACATGCCAGTCACAGGCAAGGCACAGGCTAGGCACTGGCTAGACACAGGCTAACCACACGCTATGCACATGCCAGTCTCAGGCAAGGCACAGGCTAGACACAGGCTAAACACTGGCTAGGCACAGGCTATGCACATGCCAGTCTCAGGCAAGGCACAGGCTAGACACAGGCTAAACACAGGCTAGGCACAGGCTAGGCACAGGCTAGGCACAGGCTAGGCACAGGCTAGGCACAGGCTAGGCACAGGCTAGGCACAGGCTAGGCACAGGCTAGGCACAGACTAGGCACAGGCTAGGCACAGGCTAGGCACAGGCTAGGCACAGGCTGGACACAGGCTAGACACTGACTAGGCACAGGCTATGCACATGCCAGTCACTGGCAAGGCACAGGCTAGACACAGGCTAGACACTGGCTAGGCACAGGCTATGCACATGCCAGTCACTGGCAAGGCACAGGCTAGACACAGGCTAGACACTGGCTAGGCACAGGCTATGCACATGCCAGTCACATGCATGTCACAGGCAAGGCACAGGCTAGACACAGGCTAGACACTGGCTAGGCACAGGCTAGACACAGGCTAGACACAGGCTAGACACAGGCTAGACACAGGCTAGACACAGGCTAGGCACAGGCTAGACACAGGCTAGACACAAGCTCGACACAGGCTAGACACAGGCTAGACACAGGCTAGAAACAGGCTAGACACAGGCTGGACACAGGCTAGACACAGGCTAGACACAGGGTAGACACAGGCATAGGCCAGTCACAGGCTAGGCACAGGCTAGACACCGGCTAGACACCGGCTAGACACTGACTAGACACAGCCTAGACAGAGGCTATACACTGGCTAGGCACAGGCTAGACACAGGCTATGCACAGGCTAGACAAAGGCTAGACACTGGCTAGGCACAGGCTAGGCACTGGCTAGACACTGGCTAGGCACATGCTATGCACATGCCAGTCTCAGGCAAGGCACAGGCTAGACACAGGCTAGACACTGGCTAGGCACAGGCTATGCACATGCCAGTCACAGGCAAGGCACAGGCTAGGCACTGGCTAGACACAGGCTAGACACAGGCTAGACAAAGGCTAGACACTGGCTAGGCACTGGCTAGACACAGGCTAGACACAGGCTAGACAAAGGCTAGACACTGGCTAGGCACACGCTATGCACATGCCAGTCTCAGGCAAGGCACAGGCTAGACACAGGCTAGACACTGGCTAGGCACAGGCTATGCACATGCCAGTCACAGGCAAGGCACAGGCTAGACACAGGCTAGACACAGGCTAGGCACAGGCTAGACACAGGCTAGGCACAGGCTAGACACAGGCTAGGCACAGGCCAGTCACAGGCAAGGCACAGGCTAGACACAGGCTAGACACTGGCTAGGCACAGGCTATGCACATGCCAGTCACAGGCAAGGCACAGGCTAGACACAGGCTAGACACAGGCTAGGCACAGGCTAGGCACAGGCTAGGCACAGGCTAGGCACAGGCTAGACACAGGCTAGACACTGGCTAGGCACAGGCTATGCACATGCCAGTCACTGTCAAGGCACAGGCTAGACACAGGCTAGACACTGGCTAGGCACAGGCTATGCACATGCCAGTCACATGCATGTCACAGGCAAGGCACAGGCTAGACACAGGCTAGACACTGGCTAGGCACAGGCTAGACACAGGCTAGACACAGGCTAGACACAGGCTAGACACAGGCTAGACACAGGCTAGACACAGGCTAGACACAGGCTAGACACAGGCTAGACACAGGCTAGACACAGGCTAGACACAGGCTAGGCACAGGCTAGACACAGGCTAGACACAAGCTCGACACAGGCTAGACACAGGCTAGACACAGGCTAGAAACAGGCTAGACACAGGCTGGACACAGGCTAGACACAGGCTAGACACAGGCTAGACACAGGCATAGGCCAGTCACAGGCTAGGCACAGGCTAGGCACAGGCTAGACACCGGCTAGACACCGGCTAGACACTGACTAGACACTGGCTAGGCACAGGCCAGTCACAGGCTAGGCACAGGCTAGGCACAGGCTAGACACCGGCTAGACACTGACTAGACACAGCCTAGACAGAGGCTATACACTGGCTAGGCACAGGCTAGACACAGGCTATGCACAGGCTAGACAAAGGCTAGACACTGGCTAGGCACAGGCTAGGCACTGGCTAGACACTGGCTAGGCACACGCTATGCACATGCCAGTCTCAGGCAAGGCACAGGCTAGACACAGGCTAGACACTGGCTAGGCACAGGCTATGCACATGCAAGTCACAGGCAAGGCACAGGCTAGGCACTGGCTAGACACAGGCTAACCACACGCTATGCACATGCCAGTCTCAGGCAAGGCACAGGCTAGACACAGGCTAAACACTGGCTAGGCACAGGCTATGCACATGCCAGTCTCAGGCAAGGCACAGGCTAGACACAGGCTAGACACAGGCTAGGCACAGGCTAGGCACAGGCTAGGCACAGGCTAGGCACAGGCTAGGCACAGGCTAGGCACAGGCTAGGCACAGGCTAGGCACAGGCTAGGCACAGGCTAGGCACAGGCTAGGCACAGGCTAGGGTCAGGCTAGGCACAGGCTAGGCACAGACTAGGCACAGGCTAGGCACAGGCTAGGCACAGGCTAGGCACAGGCTGGACACAGGCTAGACACTGGCTAGGCACAGGCTATGCAAATGCCAGTCACTGGCAAGGCACAGGCTAGACACAGGCTAGACACTGGCTAGGCACAGGCTATGCACATGCCAGTCACATGCATGTCACAGGCAAGGCACAGGCTAGACACAGGCTAGACACTGGCTAGGCACAGGCTAGACACAGGCTAGACACAGGCTAGACACAGGCTAGACACAGGCTAGACACAGGCTAGACACAGGCTAGACACAGGCTAGACACAGGCTAGACACAGGCTAGGCACAGGCTAGACACAGGCTAGACACAAGCTCGACACAGGCTAGACACAGGCTAGACACAGGCTAGAAACAGGCTAGACACAGGCTGGACACAGGCTAGACACAGGCTAGACACAGGCATAGGCCAGTCACAGGCTAGGCACAGGCTAGGCACAGGCTAGACACCGGCTAGACACCGGCTAGACACTGACTAGACACAGCCTAGACAGAGGCTATACACTGGCTAGGCACAGGCTAGACACAGGCTATGCACAGGCTAGACAAAGGCTAGACACTGGCTAGGCACAGGCTAGGCACTGGCTAGACACTGGCTAGGCACACGCTATGCACATGCCAGTCTCAGGCAAGGCACAGGCTAGGCACTGGCTAGACACAGGCTAGACACAGGCTAGACAAAGGCTAGACACTGGCTAGGCACAGGCTAGGCACTGGCTAGACACTGGCTAGGCACACGCTATGCACATGCCAGTCTCAGGCAAGGCACAGGCTAGACACAGGCTAGACACTGGCTAGGCACAGGCTATGCACATGCCAGTCACAGGCAAGGCACAGGCTAGACACAGGCTAGACACAGGCTAGGCACAGGCTAGGCACAGACTAGGCACTGGCTAGACACTGGCTAGGCACAGGCCAGTCACAGGCAAGGCACAGGCTAGACACAGGCTAGACACTGGCTAGGCACAGGCTATGCACATGCCAGTCACAGGCAAGGCACAAGCTAGACACAGGCTAGACACAGGCTAGGCACAGGCTAGGCACAGGCTAGGCACAGGCTAGGCACAGGCTAGACACAGGCTAGACACTGGCTAGGCACAGGCTATGCACATGCCAGTCACAGTCAAGGCACAGGCTAGACACAGGCTAGACACTAGCTAGGCACAGGCTATGCAAATGCCAGTCACATGCATGTCACAGGCAAGGCACAGGCTAGACACAGGCTAGACACTGGCTAGGCACAGGCTAGACACAGGCTAGACACAGGCTAGACACAGGCTAGACACAGGCTAGACACAGGCTAGACACAGGCTAGACACAGGCTAGACACAGGCTAGATACAGGCTAGACACAGGCTAGGTACAGGCTAGACACAGGCTAGACACAAGCTCGACACAGGCTAGACACAGGCTAGACACAGGCTAGAAACAGGCTAGACACAGGCTGGACACAGGCTAGACACAGGCTAGACACAGGCTAGACACAGGCATAGGCCAGTCACAGGCTAGGCACAGGCTAGGCACAGGCTAGACACCGGCTAGACACCGGCTAGACACTGACTAGACACAGCCTAGACAGAGGCTATACACTGGCTAGGCACAGGCTAGACACAGGCTATGCACAGGCTAGACAAAGGCTAGACACTGGCTAGGCACAGGCTAGGCACTGGCTAGACACTGGCTAGGCACACGCTATGCACATGCCAGTCTCAGGCAAGGCACAGGCTAGACACAGGCTAGACACTGGCTAGGCACAGGCTATGCACATGCCAGTCACAGGCAAGGCACAGGCTAGACACAGGCTAGACACAGGCTAGGCACAGGCTAGGCACAGGCTAGGCAGTGGCTAGATACTGGCTAGGCACAGGCCAGTCACAGGCTAGGCACAGGCTAGGCACAGGCTAGACACCGGCTAGACACCGGCTAGACACAGACTAGACACAGGCTAGACAGAGGCTTTACACTGGCAAGGCACAGGCTAGACACAGGCTAGACACTGGCTAGACACTGGCTAGGCACAGGCCAGTCACAGGCTAGGCACAGGCTAGGCACAGGCTAGACACCGGCTAGACACCGGCTAGACACAGACTAGACACAGGCTAGACAGAGGCTTTACACTGGCAAGGCACAGGCTAGACACAGGCTAGACACTGGCTAGGCACAGGCTATGCACATGCCAGTCACAGGCAAGGCACAGGCTAGGCACAGGCTAGACACCGGCTAGACACAGATTAGACACAGGCTAGACAGAGGCTATACACTGGCTAGGCACAGGCTAGACACAGGCTATGCACAGGCTAGACAAAGGCTAGACACTGGCTAGGCACAGGCTAGGCACTGGCTAGACACTGGCTAGGCACACGCTATGCACATGCCTGTCTCAGGCAAGGCACAGGCTAGACACTGGCTAGACACTGGCTAGGCACAGGCTATGCACATGCCAGTCACAGGCAAGGCACAGGCTAAACACAGGCTAGACACAGGCTAGACACAGGCTTGGCACAGGCTAGACACAGGCTAGACACTGGCTAGGCACAGGCTAGACACAGGCTAGACACTGGCTAGGCACAGGCTATGCACATGCCAGTCACAGGCAAGGCACAGGCTAGACACAGGCTAGACACTGGTAAGGCACAGGCTATGCACATGCCAGTCACAGGCAAGGCACAGGCTAGGCACAGGCTAGACACAGGCTAGGGACTGGCTAGACACTGGCTAGGCACACGCTATGCACATGCCAGTCTCTGGCAAGGCACAGGCTAGACACTGGCTAGGCACACGCTATGCACATGCCAGTCTCAGGCAAGGCACAGGCTAGACACAGGCTAAACACTGGCTAGGCACAGGCTATGCACATGCCAGTCTCAGGCAAGGCACAGGCTAGACACAGGCTAGGCACAGGCTAGGCACAGGCTAGGCACAGGCTAGGCACAGGCTAGGCACAGGCTAGGCACAGGCTAGGCACAGGCTAGGCACAGGCTAGGCACAGGCTAGGCACAGGCTAGGCACAGGCTAGGCACAGGCTAGGCACAGGCTAGACACAGGCTAGACACTGGCTAGGCACAGGCTATGCACATGCCAGTCACTGGCAAGGCACAGGCTAGACACAGGCTAGACACTGGCTAGGCACAGGCCATGCACATGCCAGTCACATGCATGTCACAGGCAAGGCACAGGCTAGACACAGGCTAGACACTGGCTAGGCACAGGCTAGACACAGGCTAGACACAGGCTGGACACAGGCTAGACACAGGCTAGACACAGGCTAGACACAGGCTAGACACAGGCTGGACACAGGCTAGACACAGGCTAGACACAGGCTAAGCATAGGCCAGTCACAGGCTAGGCACAGGCTAGGCACAGGCTAGACACCGGCTAGACACCGGCTAGACACTGACTAGACACAGCCTAGACAGAGGCTATACACTGGCTAGGCACAGGCTAGACACAGGCTATGCACAGGCTAGACAAAGGCTAGACACTGGCTAGGCACAGGCTAGGCACTGGCTAGACACTGGCTAGGCACCCGCTATGCACATGCCAGTCTCAGGCAAGGCACAGGCTAGACACAGGCTAGACACTGGCTAGGCACAGGCTATGCACATGCCAGTCACAGGCAAGGCACAGGCTAGACACAGGCTAGGCACAGGCTAGACACAGGCTAGACACTGGCTAGGCACAGGCTAGACACTGGCTAGGCACAGGCTAGGCACAGGCTAGGCACAGGCTAGGCACTGGCTAGACACTGGCTAGGCACACGCTATGCACATGCCAGTCTCAGGCAAGGCACAGGCTCGACACAGGCTAGACACAGGCTAGACACTGGCTAGGCACAGGCTATGCACATGCCAGTCACAGGCAAGGCACAGGCTAGACACAGGCTAGACAGAGGCTTTACACTGGCTAGGCACAGGCTAGACACAGGCTATGCACAGGCTAGACAAAGGCTAGACACTGGCTAGGCACAGGCTAGGCACTGGCTAGACACTGGCTAGGCACGCGCTATGCACATGCCTGTCTCAGGCTAGGCACAGGCTAGACACAGGCTAGACACAGGCTAGACACAGGCTAGACACTGGCTAGGCACAGGCTATGCACATGCCAGTCACAGGCAAGGCACAGGCTAGACACAGGCTAGACACTGGCTAGGCACAGGCCAGTCACAGGCTAGGCACAGGCTAGGCACAGGCTAGGCACAGGCTAGACACAGGCTAGACACCGGCTAGACAGAGGCTATACACTGGCTAGGCACAGGCTAGACACATGCTATGCACAGACTAGACAAAGGCTAGACACTGGCTAGGCACAGGCTAGGCATTGGCTAGACACTGGCTAGGCACACGCTATGCACATGCCTGTCTCAGGCAAGGCACAGGCTAGACACAGGCTAGACACTGGCTAGGCACAAATTAGACACAGGCTAGACAGAGGCTATACACTGGCTAGGCACAGGCTAGGCACAGGCTATGCACAGGCTAGACAAAGGCTAGACACTGGCTAGGCACAGGCTATGCACTGGCTAGACACTGGCTAGGCACAAGCTATGCACATGCCTGTCTCAGGCAAGGCACAGGCTAGACACTGGCTAGGCACAGGCTATGCACATTCCAGTCACAGGCAAGGCACAGGCTAAACACAGGCTAGACACAGGCTAGACACAGGCTTGTCACAGGCTAGACACAGGCTAGACTGGCTAGGCACAGGCTAGACACAGGCTAGACACTGGCTAGGCACAGGCTATGCACATGCCAGTCACAGGCAAGGCACAGGCTAGACACAGGCTAGACACTGGTAAGGCACAGGCTATGCACATGCCAGTCACAGGCAAGGCACAGGCTAGACACAGGCTAGACACAGGCTAGGCACTGGCTAGACACTGGCTAGGCACACGCTATGCACATGCCAGTCTCTGGCAAGGCACAGGCTAGACACTGGCTATACACTGGCTAGGCACAGGCTATGCACATGCCAGTCTCAGGCAAGGCACAGGCTAGACACAGGCTAGACACAGGCTAGGCACAGGCTATGCACATGCCAGTCACAGGCAAGGCACATGCCAGTCACAGGCTAGACACAGGCTAGGCACTGGCTAGGCACTGGCTAGGCACACGCTATGCACATGCCAGTCTCTGGCAAGGCACAGGCTAGACACTGGCTAGGCACACGCTATGCACATGCCAGTCTCAGGCAACGCACAGGCTAGACACAGGCTGGACACAGGCTAGACACAGGCTAGACACAGGCTAGACATAGGCTAGACACAGGCTAGACACAGGCTAGGCATAGGCTAGGCACAGGCTAGCCACAGGCTAGGCACAGGCTAGGCACAGGCTAGGCACTGGCTAGGCACAAGCTAGTCACAGGCTAGTCACAGGCTAGGCACAGGCCAGTCACAGGCTAGGCACAGGCTAGGCACAGGCTAGACATCGGCTAGACACCGGCTAGACACTGACTAGACACAGGCTAGACAGAGGCTATACACTGGCTAGACAAAGGCTAGACACAGGCTAGACACAGGCTAGACACAGGCTAGACACTGGCTAGGCACAGGCTATGCACATGCAAGTCACAGGCAAGGCACAGGCTAGACATAGGCTAGACACAGGCTAGGCACTGGCTAGACACAGGCTAGACACAGGCTAGACAAAGGCTAGACACTGGCTAGGCACAGGCTAGGCACTGGCTAGACACTGGCTAGGCACACGCTATGCACATGCCAGTCTCAGGCAAGGCACAGGCTAGACACAGGCTAGACACTGGCTAGGCACAGGCTATGCACATGCCAGTCACATGCCAGTCACAGGTAAGGCACAGGCTAGACACAGGCTAGGGACTGGCTAGACACTGGCTAGGCACACGCTATGCACATGCCAGTCTCTGGCAGTCACAGGCAAGGCACAGGCTAGACACAGGCTAGACACTGGCTAGGCACAGGCTAGACACAGGCTAGACACAGGCTAGACACAGGCTAGACACAGTCTAGACACAGGCTAGACACAGGCTAGACACAAGCTAGACACAGGCTAGACACAGGCTAGACACAGGCTAGAAACAGGCTAGACACAGGCTAGACACAGGCTTGACACAGGCTAGACACAGGCTAGACACAGGCTAGACACAGGCTAGACACAGGCTAGACACAGGCTAGGCACAGGCTAGACAAAGGCTAGACACAGGCTAGACACAGGCTAGACACAGGCTAGACACAGGCTAGACACAGGCTAGACACAGGCTAGACACAGGCTAGACACAGGCTGGACACTGGCTAGACACAGGCTAGACACAGGCTAGACACAGGCTAGACACAGGCTAGACACAGGCTAGACACAGGCTAGACACAGGCTAGACACAGGCTAGACACAGGCTAGACACAGGCTAGGCATAGGCTAGGCACAGGCTAGCCACAGGCTAGGCACAGGCTAGGCACAGGCTAGGCACTGGCTAGGCACAAGCTAGTCACAGGCTAGTCACAGGCTAGGCACAGGCCAGTCACAGGCTAGGCACAGGCTAGGCACAGGCTAGACATCGGCTAGACACCGGCTAGACACTGACTAGACACAGGCTAGACAGAGGCTATACACTGGCTAGGCTAGACACAGGCTATGCACAGGCTAGACAAAGGTTAGACACTGGCTAGGCACAGGCTAGGCACTGGCTAGACACTGCCTAGGCACACGCTATGCACATGCCAGTCACAGGCAAGGCACAGGCTAGACACAGGCTAGACACAGGCTAGGCACAGGCTATGCACATGCCAGTCACAGGCAAGGCACAGGCTAGACACAGGCTAGGCACAGGCTAGACACAGGCTACACACAGGCTACACACAGGCTAGGCACAGGCTAGGCACAGGCTAGGCACAGGCTAGGCACAGGCTAGGCACAGGCTAGGCACAGGCTAGGCACAGGCTAGGCACAGGCTAGGCACTGGCTAGACACTGGCTAGGCACAGGCTAGGCACACGCTATGCACATGCCAGTGTCAGGCAAGGCACAGGCTAGACACAGGCTAGACACAGGCTAGACACAGGCTAGACACTGGCTAGGCACAGGCTATGCACATGCCAGTCACAGGCAAGGCACAGGCTAGACATAGGCTAGACACAGGCTAGGCACTGGCTAGACACAGGCTAGACACAGGCTAGACAAAGGCTAGACACTGGCTAAGCACAGACTAGGCACTCGCTAGACACTGGCTAGGCACACGCTATGCACATGCCAGTCTCAGGCAAGGCACAGGCTAGACACAGGCTAGACACTGGCTAGGCACAGGCTATGCACATGCCAGTCACAGGCAAGGCACAGGCTAGACACAGGCTAGACACAGGCTAGGCACAGGCTAGGCACAGGCTAGGCACAGGCCAGTCACAGGCTAGACACAGGCTAGGCACAGGCTAGACACCGGCTAGACACCGGCTAGACACAGACTAGACACAGGCTAGACAGAGGCTTTACACTGGCAAGGCACAGGCTAGACACAGGCTAGACACTGGCTAGGCACAGGCTATGCACATGCCAGTCACAGGCAAGGCACAGGCTAGGCACAGGCTAGACACCGGCTAGACACAGATTAGACACAGGCTAGACAGAGGCTATACACTGGCTAGGCACAGGCTAGACACAGGCTATGCACAGGCTAGACAAAGGCTAGACACTGGCTAGGCACAGGCTAGGCACTGGCTAGACACTGGCTAGGCACACGCTATGCAAATGCCTGTCTCAGGCAAGGCACAGGCTAGAAACTGGCTAGACACTGGCTAGGCACAGGCTATGCACATGCCAGTCACAGGCAAGGCACAGGCTAAACACAGGCTAGACACAGGCTAGACACAGGCTTGGCACAGGCTAGACACAGGCTAGACACAGGCTAGACACTGGCTAGGCACAGGCTAGACACAGGCTAGACACTGGCTAGGCACAGGCTATGCACATGCCAGTCACAGGCAAGGCACAGGCTAGACACTGGCTAGGCACACGCTATGCACATGCCAGTCTCAGGCAAGGCACAGGCTAGACACAGGCTAAACACTGGCTAGGCACAGGCTATGCACATGCCAGTCTCAGGCAAGGCACAGGCTAGACACAGGCTAGACACAGGCTAGGCACAGGCTAGGCACAGGCTAGGCACAGGCTAGGCACAGGCTAGGCACAGGCTAGGCACAGGCTAGGCACAGGCTAGACACAGGCTAGACACTGGCTAGGCACAGGCTATGCACATGTCAGTCACTGGCAAGGCACAGGCTAGACACAGGCTAGACACTGGCTAGGCACAGGCCATGCACATGCCAGTCACATGCATGTCACAGGCAAGGCACAGGCTAGACACAGGCTAGACACTGGCTAGGCACAGGCTAGACACAGGCTAGACACAGGCTAGACACAGGCTAGACACAGGCTAGACACAGGCTAGACATAGGCTAGGCACAGGCTAGACACAGGCTAGACACAGGCTAGGCACAGGCTAGACACAGGCTAGACACAGGCTAGACACAAGCTAGACACAGGCTAGACACAGGCTAGACACAGGCTAGAAAAAGGCTAGACACCGGCTGGACACAGGCTAGACACAGGCTAGACACAGGCTAAGCATAGGCCAGTCACAGGCTAGGCACAGGCTAGGGACAGGCTAGACACCGGCTAGACACCGGCTTGACACTGACTGGACACAGCCTAGACAGAGGCTATACACTGGCTAGGCACAGGCTAGACACAGGCTATGCACAGGCTAGACAAAGGCTAGACACTGGCTAGGCACAGGCTAGGCACTGGCTAGACACTGGCTAGGCACACGCTATGCACATGCCAGTCTCAGGCAAGGCACAGGCTAGACACAGGCTAGACACTGGCTAGGCACAGGCTATGCACATGCCAGTCACAGGCAAGGCACAGGCTAGACACAGGCTAGACACAGGCTAGACACAGGCTAGACACTGGCTAGGCACAGGCTAGGCACAGGCTAGGCACAGGCTAGGCACAGGCTAGGCACAGGCTAGGCACTGGCTAGACACTGGCTAGGCACACGCTATGCACATGCCAGTCTTAGGCAAGGCACAGGCTAGACACAGGCTAGACACAGGCTAGACACAGGCTAGACACAGGCTAGACACTGGCTAGGCACAGGCTATGCACATGCCAGTCACAGGCAAGGCACAGGCTAGACACAGGCTAGACAGAGGCTTTACACTGGCTAGGCACAGGCTAGACACAGGCTATGCACAGGCTAGACAAAGGCTAGACACTGGCTAGGCACAGGCTAGGCACTGGCTAGACACTGGCTAGGCACACGCTATGCACATGCCTGTCACAGGCAAGGCACAGGCTAGACACAGGCTAGACACTGGCTAGGCACAGGTCAGTCACAGGCTAGGCACAGGCTAGACACCGGCTAGACACAAATTAGACACAGGCTAGACAGAGGCTATACACTGGCTAGGCACAGGCTAGGCACAGGCTATGCACAGGCTAGACAAAGGCTAGACACTGGCTAGGCACAGGCTAGGCACTGGCTAGACACTGGCTAGGCAGACGCTATGCACATGCCTGTCTCAGGCAAGGCACAGGCTAGACACTGGCTAGGCACAGGCTATGCACATGCCAGTCACAGGCAAGGCACAGGCTAAACACAGGCTAGACACAGGCTAGACACAGGCTTGGCACAGGCTAGACACAGGCTAGACACTGGCTAGGCACAGGCTAGACACAGGCTAGACACTGGCTAGGCACAGGCTATGCACATGCCAGTCACAGGCAAGGCACAGGCTAGACACAGGCTAGACACTGGTAAGGCACAGGCTATGCACATGCCAGTCACAGGCAAGGCACAGGCTAGACACAGGCTAGACACAGGCTAGGCACTGGCTAGACACTGGCTAGGCACACGCTATGCACATGCCAGTCTTTGGCAAGGCACAGGCTAGACACTGGCTAGGCACACGCTATGCACATGCCAGTCTCAGGCAAGGCACAGGCTAGACACAGGCTAAACACTGGCTAGTCAGGCTAATGCACATGCCAGTCTCAGGCAAGGCACAGGCTAGACACAGGCTAGACACAGGCTAGGCACAGGCAAGGCACAGGCTAGACACAGGCTAGACACAGGCTAGGCACTGGCTAGGCACACGCTATGCACATGCCAGTCTCTGGCAAGGCACAGGCTAGACACTGGCTAGGCACACGCTATGCACATTCCAGTCTTAGGCAAGGCACAGGCTAGACACAGGCTTAACACTGGCTAGGCACAGGCTAGGCACATGCCAGGCACAGGCTAGACACAGGCTAGACACAGGCTAGGCACAGGCTAGGCACAGGCTAGGCACAGGCTAGTCACATGGCAAGTCACAGGGAGGCACAGGCTAGACACGGGCTAGGCACACACAGGCTAGACACAGGCTAGACACAGGCTAGGACACAGGCTAGACACAGGCTAGACACAGGCTAGACACAGGCTAGACACAGTAGACACAGGCTAGACACAAGCTAGACTACAGGCTAGACACAGGCTAGACACAGGCTAGAAACAGGCTAGACACAGGCTAGACACAGGCAGGTGCACAGGCTAGACAAAGGCTAGACACAGGCTAGACACAGGCTAGACACAGGCTAGACACAGGCTAGACACAGGCTGGACACAGGCTAGACACAGGCTAGACACAGGCCAGTCCACAGGCTAGGCACAGGCTAGGCACAGGCTAGGCACTGGCTAGATACTGGCTAGGCACACGCTATGCACATGCTTGTCTCAGGCTAGGCACAGGCTAGACACAGGCTAGACACTGGCTAGGCACAGGCTATGCACATGCCAGTCACAGGCAAGGCACAGGCTAGACACAGGCTAGACACTGGCTAGGCACAGGCCAGTCACAGGCTAGGCACAGGCTAGGCACAGGCTAGACACAGGCTAGACACCGGCTAGACAGAGGCTATACACTGGCTAGGCACTGGCTAGACACAGGCTATGCACAGGCTAGACAAAGGCTAGACACTGGCTAGGCACAGGCTAGGCACAGGCTAGGCACTGGCTAGACACAGGCTATGCACATGCCTGTCTCAGGCAAGGCACAGGCTAGACACAGGCTAGACACTGGCTAGGCACAGGCTATGCACATGCCAGTCACAGGCAAGGCACAGGCTAGGCACAGGCTAGACACCGGCTAGACACAGATTAGACACCGGCTAGACAGAGGCTATACACTGGCTAGGGACAGGCTAGATACAGGCTATGCACAGGCTAGACAAAGGCTAGACACTGGCTAGGCACAGGCTAGGCACTGGCTAGACACTGGCTAGGCACACGCTATGCACATGCCTGTCTCAGGCAAGGCACAGGCTAGACACTGGCTAGGCACTGGCTAGGCACAGGCTAGACACTGGCTAGGCACAGGCTAGACACAGGCTAGACACAGGCTAGGCACAGGCTAGACACAGGCTAGACACTGGCTAGGCACAGGCTAGACACAGGCTAGACACTGGCTAGGCACAGGCTATGCACATGCCAGTCACAGGCAAGGCACAGGCTAGACACTGGCTAGGCACACGCTATGCACATGCCAGTCTCAGGCAAGGCACAGGCTAGACACAGGCTAAACACTGGCTAGGCACAGGCTATGCACATGCCAGTCTCAGGCAAGGCACAGGCTACAGGCTAGACACAGGCTAGGGTAGGCACAGGCTAGGCACAGGCTAGGCACAGGCTAGGCACAGGCTAGGCACAGGCTAGGCACAGGCTAGGCATAGGCTAGACACAGGCTAGACACTGGCTAGGCACAGGCTATGCACATGTCAGTCACTGGCAAGGCACAGGCTAGACACAGGCTAGACACTGGCTAGGCACAGGCCATGCACATGCCAGTCACATGCATGTCACAGGCAAGGCACAGGCTAGACACAGGGCTAGGCACAGGCTAGACACAGGCTAGACACAGGCTAGACACAGGCTAGGCACAGGCTAGGCACAGGCTAGGCACAGGCAAGGCACAGGCTAGACACAGGCTAGACACAGGCTAGACACAGGCTAGACACAGGCTAGACACAGGCTAGACACAGGCTAGACACAGGCTAGACACAGGCTAGACACAGGCTAGACACAGGCTAGACACAGGCTAGACACAGGCTAGACACAGGCTAGACACAGGCTATAGGCCAGTCACAGGCTAGGCACAGGCTAGGCACAGGCTAGACACCGGCTAGACACCGGCTTGACACTGACTGGACACAGCCTAGACAGAGGCTATACACTGGCTAGGCACAGGCTAGGCACAGGCCAGTACAGGCTAGACACAGGCTAGGCACAGGCTAGGCACTGGCTAGACACTGGCTAGGCACACGCTATGCACATGCCAGTCTCAGGCAAGGCACAGGCTAGACACAGGCTAGACACTGGCTAGGCACAGGCTATGCACATGCCAGTCACAGGCAAGCCACAGGCTAGACACAGGCTAGGCACAGGCTAGGCACAGGCTAGACACAGGCTAGACACAGGCTAGGCACAGGCTAGGCACAGGCTAGGCACAGGCTAGGCACAGGCTAGGCACATGCCAGTCTCAGGCTAGACACAGGCTAGACACAGGCTAGACACAGGCTAGACACAGGCTAGGCACAGGCTAGACCGTCAGGCTAGACACAGGCTAGACACAGGCTAAGGCACAGGCTAGACACAGGCTGGACACAGGCTAGGCACAGGCTATGCACATGCCAGTCACAGGCAAGGCACAGGCTAGACACAGGCTAGACACAGGCTAGGCACAGGCTAGGACACTGGCTAGGCACAGGCTATGCACATGCCAGTCTCAGGCTAGGCACAGGCTAGACACAGGCTAGACACTGGCTAGGCACAGGCTAGGCACAGGCTAGACACAGGCTAGACACTGGCTAGGCACAGGCTAGGCACATGCCTAGGCAAGGCACAGGCTAGACACTAGGCACACGCTATGCACATGCCAGTCTGGCAGGCACAGGCACAGGCTAGACACAGGCTAGACACTGGCTAGGCACTGGCTAGGCACACGCTATGCACATGCCAGTCTCTGGCAAGGCACAGGCTAGACACTGGCTAGACACACGCTATGCACATGCCAGTCTCAGGCAAGGCACAGGCTAGACACAGGCTAGACACAGGCTAGGCACAGGCTAGGCACAGGCTAGACACAGGCTAGACACAGGCTAGACACAGGCTAGACACAGGCTAGACACAGGCTAGGCACAGGCTAGGACACAGGCTAGACACAGGCTAGGCACAGGCTAGCACAGGCTAGACACAGGCTAGACACAGGCTAGACACAGGCTAGACACAGGCTGACACTAGGCTAGGCACAGGCTAGACACAGGCTAGACACAGGCTAGACACAGGCTGGCTGTAGACACAGGCTAGACACAGGCTAGGCACAGGCTAGACACAGGCTAGGCACAGGCTAGGCACAGGCTAGTCACAGGCTAGGCACAGGCTAGACACAGGCTAGACACTGGCTAGGCACAGGCTATGCACATGCCAGTCTCAGGCAAGGCACAGGCTAGGCACAGGCTAGACACAGGCTAGACACAGGCTATGCACATGCTAGTCACAGGCTAGGCACAGGCTAGACACAGGCTAGGCACAGGCTAGGCACAGGCTAGACACTGGCTAGGCACAGGCTAGGCACATGCCAGTCTCAGGCAAGGCGCACAGGCTAGACACAGGCTAGGCACAGGCTAGGCACATGCCAGTCACAGGCAAGGCACAGGCTAGACACAGGCTAGGCACAGGCTAGACACAGGCTAGACACTGGCTAGGCACAGGCTATGCACATGCCAGTCACAGGCTAGGCACAGGCTAGACACTGGCTAGGCACAGGCTAGGCACATGCCAGTCACAGGCTAGGCACAGGCTAGGCACAGGCTAGACACTGGCTAGGCACAGGCTATGCACATGCCAGTCTCAGGCAAGGCACAGGCTAGACACAGGCTAGACACAGGCTAGGCACAGGCTATGCACATGCCAGTCACAGGCAAGGCACAGGCTAGACACAGGCTAGACACAGGCTAGGCACTGGCTAGGCACTGGCTAGGCACAGGCTATGCACATGCCAGTCTCAGGCAAGGCACAGGCTAGACACTGGCTAGGCACAGGCTATGCACATGCCAGTCTCAGGCAAGGCACAGGCTAGACACAGGCTAGACACTGGCTAGGCACAGGCTAGGCACATGCCAGTCTCAGGCAAGGCACAGGCTAGACACAGGCTAGGCACAGGCTAGGCACAGGCTAGACACAGGCTAGGCACAGGCTAGACACTGGCTAGGCACAGGCTAGGCACAGGCTAGGCACAGGCTAGACACAGGCTAGACACAGGCTAGGCACAGGCTAGACACTGGCTAGGCACAGGCTATGCACATGCCAGTCACAGGCTAGGCAAGGCACAGGCTAGACACTGGCTAGGCACAGGCTATGCACATGCCAGTCACAGGCAAGGCACAGGCTAGACACAGGCTAGACACAGGCTAGGCACAGGCTAGGCACAGGCCAGGCACTGGCTAGGCACAGGCTAGACACAGGCTAGACACTGGCTAGGCACAGGCTATGCACATGCCAGTCGTCACAGGCAAGGCACAGGCTAGACACAGGCTAGACACTGGCTAGGCACAGGCTAGGCACAGGCTAGACACAGGCTAGGCACAGGCTAGACACAGGCTAGACACAGGCTAGACACAGGCTAGACACAGGCTAGACACAGGCTAGACACAGGCTAGACACAGGCTAGGCACAGGCTAGACACAGGCTAGACACAGGCTAGACACAGGCTAGACACAGGCTAGACACAGGCTAGACACAGGCTAGACACAGGCTAGACACAGGCTAGGCACAGGCTAGACACAGGCTAGACACAGGCTAGACACAGGCTAGACACAGGCTAGGCACAGGCTAGACAAAGGCTAGACACAGGCTAGACACAGGCTAGACACAGGCTAGACACAGGCTAGACACAGGCTAGACACAGGCTAGGCACAGGCTAGGCACAGGCCAGTCACAGGCTAGGCACAGGCTAGGCACAGGCTAGGCACAGGCTAGACACTGGCTAGGCACACGCTATGCACATGCTTGTCTCAGGCAAGGCACAGGCTAGACACAGGCTAGACACTGGCTAGGCACAGGCTATGCACATGCCAGTCTCAGGCAAGGCACAGGCTAGACACAGGCTAGACACTGGCTAGGCACAGGCCAGTCACAGGCTAGGCACAGGCTAGGCACAGGCTAGACACAGGCTAGACACAGGCTAGACAGAGGCTATACACTGGCTAGGCACAGGCTAGACACAGGCTATGCACAGGCTAGACAAAGGCTAGACACTGGCTAGGCACAGGCTAGGCACTGGCTAGACACTGGCTAGGCACACGCTATGCACATGCCTGTCTCAGGCTAGGCACAGGCTAGACACAGGCTAGACACTGGCTAGGCACAGGCTATGCACATGCCAGTCACAGGCAAGGCACAGGCTAGACACAGGCTAGACACCGGCTAGACACAGATTAGACACCGGCTAGACAGAGGCTATACACTGGCTAGGCACAGGCTAGACACAGGCTATGCACAGGCTAGACAAAGGCTAGACACTGGCTAGGCACAGGCTAGGCACTGGCTAGACACTGGCTAGGCACACGCTATGCACATGCCAGTCTCAGGCAAGGCACAGGCTAGACACAGGCTAGACACTGGCTAGGCACAGGCTATGCACATGCCAGTCACAGGCAAGGCACAGGCTAGACACAGGCTAGACACAGGCTAGACACAGGCTTGGACACAGGCTACACGGCTAGGCACAGGCTAGACACTGGCTAGGCACAGGCTATGCACATGCCAGTCACAGGCAAGGCACAGGCTAGACACAGGCTAGACACTGGCTAGGCACAGGCTATGCACATGCCAGTCTCAGGCAAGGCACAGGCTAGACACAGGCTAGACACCGGCTAGGCACAGGCTAGACACAGGCTAGACACAGGCTAGGCACAGGCTAGACACAGGCTAGACACAGGCTAGACACTGGCTAGGCACAGGCTTAGCACAGAGACACAGGCTAGACACTGGCTAGGCACAGGCTATGCACATGCCAGTCTCAGGCAAGGCACAGGCTAGACACAGGCTAGACACTGGCTAGGCACAGGCTATGCACATGCCAGTCACAGGCAAGACACAGGCTAGACACAGGCTAGACACAGGCTAGGCACAGGCTAGGCACAGGCTAGGCACAGGCTAGGCACAGGCTAGTCTCTGGCAAGGCACAGGCTAGACACTGGCTAGGCACAGGCTATGCACATGCCAGTCACAGGCAAGGCACAGGCTAGACACAGGCTAGACACTGGCTAGGCACAGGCTATCACATGCCAGTCACAGGCAAGGCACAGGCTAGACACAGGCTAAACACTGGCTAGGCACAGGCTATGCACATGCCAGTCTCAGGCAAGGCACAGGCTAGACACAGGCTAGACACAGGCTAAGGCACAGGCTAGGCACAGGCTAGGCACAGGCTAGGCACAGGCTAGGCACAGGCTAGGGCACAGGCTAGCACAGGCTAGGCACAGGCTAGGCACAGGCTAGGCACAGGCTAGACACAGGCTAGGCACAGGCTAGGCACAGGCTAGACACAGGCTAGACACTGGCTAGGCACAGGCTATGCACATGCCTGTCACTGGCAAGGCACAGGCTAGACACAGGCTAGACACTGGCTAGGCACAGGCTATGCACATGCCAGTCACATGCATGTCACAGGCAAGGCACAGGCTAGACACAGGCTAGACACTGGCTAGGCACAGGCTAGACACAGGCTAGACACAGGCTAGACACAGGCTAGACACAGGCTAGACACAGGCTAGACACAGGCTAGACACAGGCTAGACACAGGCTAGACACAGGCTAGGCACAGGCTAGACACAGGCTAGACACAAGCTCGACACAGGCTAGACACAGGCTAGACACAGGCTAGACACAGGCTAGACACAGGCTAGACACAGGCTAGACACAGGCTAGACACAGGCTAGACACAGGCTAGACACAGGCATAGGCCAGTCACAGGCTAGGCACAGGCTAGGCACAGGCTAGACACCGGCTAGACACCGGCTAGACACTGACTAGACACAGCCTAGACAGAGGCTATACACTGGCTAGGCACAGGCTAGACACAGGCTATGCACAGGCTAGACAAAGGCTAGACACTGGCTAGGCACAGGCTAGGCACTGGCTAGACACTGGCTAGGCACACGCTATGCACATGCCAGTCTCAGGCAAGGCACAGGCTAGACACAGGCTAGACACTGGCTAGGCACAGGCTATGCACATGCCAGTCACAGGCAAGGCACAGGCTAGACACAGGCTAGGCACAGGCTAGACACAGGCTAGACACTGGCTAGGCACAGGCTAGGCACTGGCTAGACACTGGCTAGGCACACGCTATGCTATGCAGTCTCAGGCAAGGCACAGGCTAGACACAGGCTAGACACAGGCTAGACACTGGCTAGGCACAGGCTATGCACATGACAGTCACAGGCAAGGCACAGGCTAGACACAGGCTAGACACAGGCTAGGCACAGGCAAGACACAGGCTAGACACTGGCTAGGCACAGGCTATGCACATGCCAGTCACAGGCAAGGCACAGGCTAGACACAGGCTAGACACAGGCTAGGCACAGGCTAGGCACAGGCTAGGCACAGGCTAGGCACTGGCTAGACACTGGCTAGGCACAGGCCAGACACAGGCTAGGCACAGGCTAGGCACAGGCTAGACACCGGCTAGACACAGACTAGACACAGGCTAGACAGAGGCACACTGGCTAGGCACAGGCTAGTCACAGGCTATGCACAGGCTAGACACAGGCTAGACACTGGCTAGGCACAGGCTAGGCACAGGCTAGACACTGGCTAGGCACAGGCTATGCACATGCCTGTCACAGGCAAGGCACAGGCTAGACACAGGGGACAGGCTGACGCGGCAGGCACAGGCTAGACACAGGCTAGGCACTGGCTAGACACTGGCTAGGCACACGCTATGCACATGCCAGTCTCAGGCAAGGCACAGGCTAGACACAGGCTAGACACTGGCTAGGCACAGGCTATGCACATGCCAGTCACAGGCAAGGCACAGGCTAGGCACAGGCTAGACACCGGCTAGACACAAATTAGACACAGGCTAGACAGAGGCTATACACTGGCTAGGCACAGGCTAGGCACAGGCTATGCACAGGCTAGACAAAGGCTAGACACTGGCTAGGCACTGGCTAGACACTGGCTAGGCACACGCTATGCACATGCCTGTCTTAGGCAAGGCACAGGCTAGACACTGGCTAGGCACAGGCTATGCACATGCCAGTCACAGGCAAGGCACAGGCTAAACACAGGCTAGACACAGGCTAGACACAGGCTTGGCACAGGCTAGACACAGGCTAGACACTGGCTAGGCACAGGCTAGACACAGGCTAGACACTGGCTAGGCACAGGCTATGCACATGCCAGTCACAGGCAAGGCACAGGCTAGACACAGGCTAGACACTGGTAAGGCACAGGCTATGCACATGCCAGTCACAGGCAAGGCACAGGCTAGACACAGGCTAGACACAGGCTAGGCACTGGCTAGATACTGGCTAGGCACACGCTATGCACATGCCAGTCTCTGGCAAGGCACAGGCTAGACACTGGCTAGGCACACGCTATGCACATGCCAGTCTCAGGCAAGGCACAGGCTAGACACAGGCTAAACACTGGCTAGGCACAGGCTATGCACATGCCAGTCTCAGGCAAGGCACAGGCTAGACACAGGCTAGACACAGGCTAGGCACAGGCTATGCACATGCCAGTCACAGGCAAGGCACAGGCTAGACACAGGCTAGACACAGGCTAGGCACTGGCTAGGCACTGGCTAGGCACACGCTATGCACATGCCAGTCTCTGGCAAGGCACAGGCTAGACACTGGCTAGGCACACGCTATGCACATGCCAGTCTCAGGCAAGGCACAGGCTAGACACAGGCTAAACACTGGCTAGGCACAGGCTATGCACATGCCAGTCTCAGGCAAGGCACAGGCTAGACACAGGCTAGACACAGGCTAGGCACAGGCTAGGCACAGGCTAGGCACAGGCTAGGCACAGGCTAGGCACAGGCCAGTCACAGGCTAGGCACAGGCTAGGCACAGGCTAGACACCGGCTAGACACCGGCTAGACACTGACTAGACACAGCCTAGACAGAGGCTATACACTGGCTAGGCACAGGCTAGACACAGGCTATGCACAGGCTAGACAAAGGCTAGACACTGGCTAGGCACAGGCTAGGCACAGGCTAGACACTGGCTAGGCACAGGCTATGCACATGCCAGTCTCAGGCAAGGCACAGGCTAGACACAGGCTAGACACTGGCTAGGCACAGGCTATGCACATGCCAGTCACAAGGCAAGGCACAGGCTAGACACAGGCTAGGCACAGGCTAGGCACAGGCTAGGCACAGGCTAGGCACAGGCTAGGCACAGGCTAGGCACAGGCTAGGCACTGGCTAGACACTGGCTAGGCACACGCTATGCACATGCCAGTCTCAGGCAAGGCACAGGCTAGACACAGGCTAGACACAGGCTAGACACTGGCTAGGCACAGGCTATGCACATGACAGTCACAGGCAAGGCACAGGCTAGACACAGGCTAGACACAGGCTAGACACAGGCTAGACACTGGCTAGGCACAGGCTAGGCACAGGCTAGGCACAGGCTAGGCACAGGCTAGACACAGGCTAGACACAGGCTAGGCACAGGCTAGGCACAGGCTAGGCACAGGCTAGGCACTGGCTAGACACAGGCTAGGCACAGGCTAGACACAGGCTAGGCACAGGCTAGGCACAGGCTAGACACCGGCTAGACACAGACTAGACACTGGCTAGGCACAGGCTATGCACATGCCAGTCACAGGCAAGGCACAGGCTAGACACAAGCTAGACACAGGCTAGACACTGGTAAGGCACAGGCTATGCACATGCCAGTCACAGGCAAGGCACAGGCTAGACACAGGCTAGACACAGGCTAGGCACTGGCTAGACACTGGCTAGGCACACGCTATGCACATGCCAGTCTCAGGCAAGGCACAGGCTAGACACTGGCTAGGCACAGGCTATGCACATGCCAGTCACAGGCAAGGCACAGGCTAGGCACAGGCTAGACACCGGCTAGACACAAATTAGACACAGGCTAGACAGAGGCTATACACTGGCTAGGCACAGGCTAGGCACAGGCTATGCACAGGCTAGACAAAGGCTAGACACTGGCTAGGCACTGGCTAGACACTGGCTAGGCACACGCTATGCACATGCCTGTCTTAGGCAAGGCACAGGCTAGACACTGGCTAGGCACAGGCTATGCACATGCCAGTCACAGGCAAGGCACAGGCTAAACACAGGCTAGACACAGGCTAGACACAGGCTTGGCACAGGCTAGACACAGGCTAGACACTGGCTAGGCACAGGCTAGACACAGGCTAGACACTGGCTAGGCACAGGCTATGCACATGCCAGTCACAGGCAAGGCACAGGCTAGACACAGGCTAGACACTGGTAAGGCACAGGCTATGCACATGCCAGTCACAGGCAAGGCACAGGCTAGACACAGGCTAGACACAGGCTAGACACAGGCTAGGCACTGGCTAGATACTGGCTAGGCACACGCTATGCACATGCCAGTCTCTGGCAAGGCACAGGCTAGACACTGGCTAGGCACACGCTATGCACATGCCAGTCTCAGGCAAGGCACAGGCTAGACACAGGCTAAACACTGGCTAGGCACAGGCTATGCACATGCCAGTCTCAGGCAAGGCACAGGCTAGACACAGGCTAGACACAGGCTAGGCACAGGCTATGCACATGCCAGTCACAGGCAAGGCACAGGCTAGACACAGGCTAGACACAGGCTAGGCACTGGCTAGGCACTGGCTAGGCACACGCTATGCACATGCCAGTCTCTGGCAAGGCACAGGCTAGACACTGGCTAGGCACACGCTATGCACATGCCTGTCTCAGGCAAGGCACAGGCTAGACACAGGCTAAACACTGGCTAGGCACAGGCTATGCACATGCCAGTCTCAGGCAAGGCACAGGCTAGACACAGGCTAGACACAGGCTAGGCACAGGCTATGCACATGCCAGTCACAGGCAAGGCACAGGCTAGACACAGGCTAGACACTGGCTAGGCACAGGCTATGCACATGCCAGTCACAGGCAAGGCACAGGCTAAACACAGGCTAGACACAGGCTAGACACAGGCTAGGCACAGGCCAGCACACTGGCACAGCACAGGCTAGGCAAGGCACAGGCTAGACACTGGCTAGGCACAGGCTATGCACATGCCAGTCACAGGCAAGGCACAGGCTAGACACAGGCTAGACACTGGCTAGGCACAGGCTATGCACATGCCAGTCACAGGCAAGGCACAGGCTAGACACAGGCTAGACACAGGCTAGGCACAGGCTAGACACAGGCTAGACACAGGCTAGACACAGGCTAGACACAGGCTAGACACAGGCTAGACACAGGCTAGACACAGGCTAGACACAGGCTAGGCACAGGCTAGACACAGGCTAGACACAGGCTAGGCACAGGCTAGACACAGGCTAGACACAGGCTAGACACAGGCTAGACACAGGCTAGGCACAGGCTAGACACAGGCTAGGCACAGGCTAGGCAAAGGCTAGACACAGGCTAGACACAGGCTAGGCACAGGCTAGGCACAGGCTGGGCACAGGCTAGACACAGGCTAGGCACAGGCTAGGCACAGGCCAGTCACAGGCTAGGCACAGGCTAGGCACAGGCTAGACACAGGCTAGACACTGGCTAGGCACAGGCTATGCACATGCTTGTCTCAGGCTAGGCACAGGCTAGACACAGGCTAGACACTGGCTAGGCACAGGCTATGCACATGCCAGTCACAGGCAAGGCACAGGCTAGACACAGGCTAGACACTGGCTAGGCACAGGCCAGTCACAGGCTAGACACAGGCTAGACACAGGCTAGACACAGGCTAGACACAGGCTAGACAGAGGCTAGACACAGGCTAGGCACAGGCTAGACACAGGCTAGGCACAGGCTAGACACAGGCTAGACACTGGCTAGGCACAGGCTAGGCACAGGCTAGACACTGGCTAGGCACAGGCTAGGCACATGCCAGTCACAGGCAAGGCACAGGCTAGACACAGGCTAGACACTGGCTAGGCACAGGCTATGCACATGCCAGTCACAGGCAAGGCACAGGCTAGGCACAGGCTAGACACCGGCTAGACACAGGCCTCAGACACCGGCTAGACAGAGGCTATACACTGGCTAGGCACAGGCTAGACACAGGCTATGCACAGGCTAGACAAAGGCTAGACACTGGCTAGGCACAGGCTAGGCACTGGCTAGACACTGGCTAGGCACACGCTATGCACATGCCAGTCTCAGGCAAGGCACAGGCTAGACACAGGCTAGACACTGGCTAGGCACAGGCTATGCACATGCCAGTCACAGGCAAGGCACAGGCTAGACACAGGCTAGACACAGGCTAGACACAGGCTAGGCACAGGCTAGACACAGGCTAGACACTGGCTAGGCACAGGCTAGACACTGGCTAGGCACAGGCTATGCACATGCCAGTCACAGGCAAGGCACAGGCTAGACACAGGCTAGACACTGGTAAGGCACAGGCTATGCACATGCCAGTCACAGGCAAGGCACAGGCTAGACACAGGCTAGACACAGGCTAGGCACAGGCTAGGCACAGGCTAGGCACAGGCTATGCACATGCCAGTCTCTGGCAAGGCACAGGCTAGACACTGGCTAGGCACACGCTATGCACATGCCAGTCTCAGGCAAGGCAGGCACAGGCTAGACACAGGCTAAACACTGGCTAGGCACAGGCTATGCACATGCCAGTCTCAGGCAAGGCACAGGCTAGACACAGGCTAGGCACAGGCTAGGCACAGGCTAGGCACAGGCTAGGCACAGGCTAGGCACAGGCTAGGCACAGGCTAGGCACAGGCTAGGCACAGGCTAGGCACAGGCTAGGCACAGGCTAGGCACAGGCTAGGCACAGGCTAGGCACAGGCTAGGCACAGGCTAGGCACAGGCTAGACACTGGCTAGGCACAGGCTATGCACATGCCAGTCACTGGCAAGGCACAGGCTAGACACAGGCTAGACACTGGCTAGGCACAGGCTATGCACATGCCAGTCACATGCATGTCACAGGCAAGGCACAGGCTAGACACAGGCTAGACACTGGCTAGGCACAGGCTAGACACAGGCTAGACACAGGCTAGACACAGGCTAGACACAGGCTAGACACAGGCTAGACACAGGCTAGCACAGGCTAGGCACAGGCTAGGCACAGGCTAGGCACAGGCTAGACACAGGCTAGACACAGGCTAGACACAGGCTAGACACAGGCTAGACACAGGCTAGACACAGGCTAGACACAGGCTAGACACAGGCTAGACACAGGCTAGACACAGGCTAGACACAGGCTAGACACAGGCATAGGCCAGTCACAGGCTAGGCACAGGCTAGGCACAGGCTAGACACCGGCTAGACACCGGCTAGACACTGACTAGACACAGCCTAGACAGAGGCTATACACTGGCTAGGCACAGGCTAGACACAGGCTATGCACAGGCTAGACAAAGGCTAGACACTGGCTAGGCACAGGCTAGGCACTGGCTAGACACTGGCTAGGCACACGCTATGCACATGCCAGTCTCAGGCAAGGCACAGGCTAGACACAGGCTAGACACTGGCTAGGCACAGGCTATGCACATGCCAGTCACAGGCAAGGCACAGGCTAGACACAGGCTAGGCACAGGCTAGACACAGGCTAGACACAGGCTAGACACAGGCTAGACACAGGCTAGACACAGGCTAGGCACAGGCTAGGCACTGGCTAGACACTGGCTAGGCACACGCTATGCACAGGCCAGGCTCAGGCAAGGCACAGGCTAGACACAGGCTAGACACTGGCTAGGCACAGGCTATGCACATGCCAGTCACAGGCAAGGCACAGGCTAGACACAGGCTAGACACAGGCTAGGCACAGGCAAGACACAGGCTAGACACTGGCTAGGCACAGGCTATGCACATGCCAGTCACAGGCAAGGCACAGGCTAGACACAGGCTAGACACAGGCTAGGCACAGGCTAGGCACAGGCTAGGCACAGGCTAGGCACAGGCTAGGCACTGGCTAGACACTGGCTAGGCACAGGCCAGACACAGGCTAGGCACAGGCTAGGCACAGGCTAGACACCGGCTAGACACAGGCTAGACACAGGCTAGACAGAGGCTAGACACTGGCTAGGCACAGGCTAGACACAGGCTATGCACAGGCTAGACAAAGGCTAGACACTGGCTAGGCACAGGCTAGGCACTGGCTAGACACTGGCTAGGCACACGCTATGCACATGCCTGTCTCAGGCTAGGCACAGGCTAGACACAGGCTAGACACTGGCTAGGCACAGGCTATGCACATGCCAGTCACAGGCAAGGCACAGGCTAGACACAGGCTAGACACTGGCTAGGCACAGGCTATGCACAGGCTAGACAAAGGCTAGACACTGGCTAGGCACAGGCTAGGCACTGGCTAGACACTGGCTAGGCACACGCTATGCACATGCCTGTCTCAGGCAAGGCACAGGCTAGACACTGGCTAGGCACAGGCTATGCACATGCCAGTCACAGGCAAGGCACAGGCTAAACACAGGCTAGACACAGGCTAGACACAGGCTAGGCACAGGCTAGGCACAGGCTAGGCACAGGCTAGACACAGGCTAGGCACAGGCTAGACACTGGCTAGGCACAGGCTATGCACATGCCAGTCACAGGCAAGGCACAGGCTAGACACAGGCTAGACACTGGCTAGGCACAGGCTATGCACATGCCAGTCACAGGCAAGGCACAGGCTAGACACAGGCTAGACACAGGCTAGGCACTGGCTAGGCACAGGCTAGGCACAGGCTAGGCACAGGCTAGGCACAGGCTAGGCACAGGCTAGACACTGGCTAGGCACAGGCTATGCACATGCCAGTCACAGGCAAGGCACAGGCTAGACACAGGCTAGACACTGGCTAGGCACAGGCTATGCACATGCCAGTCACAGGCAAGGCACAGGCTAGACACAGGCTAGACACAGGCTAGGCACAGGCTATGCACATGCCAGTCACAGGCAAGGACACAGGCTAGACACAGGCTAGGCACAGGCTAGACACAGGCTAGGCACAGGCTAGTCACAGGCTAGGCACAGGCTAGACACAGGCTAGGTCACAGGCTAGACACAGGCTAGACACAGGCCAGGCACAGGCTAGACACAGGCTAGACACAGGCTAGACACAGGCTAGACACAGGCTAGGCACATGCTAGACACAGGCTAGGCACAGGCTAGACACAGGCTAGGCACAGGCTAGGCACAGGCTAGGCACTGGCTAGGCACAGGCTAGGCACAGGCCAGTCACTGGCTAGGCACAGGCTAGACACAGGCTAGACAGACACAGGCTAGGCACAGGCTGGAGCACAGGCTAGACACAGGCTAGACACAGGCTAGACACAGGCCAGGCACAGGCCAGGCACAGGCTAGGCACTGGCTAGGCACAGGCTAGGCACAGGCTATGCACAGGCAAGTCTCAGGCAAGGCACAGGCTAGACACAGGCTAGACACTGGCTAGGCACAGGCTATGCACATGCCAGTCACAGGCTAGGCACAGGCTAGACACAGGCTAGACACTGGCTAGGCACAGGCTAGACACAGGCTAGACACAGGCACAGGGCACAGGCTAGGCACAGGCTAGACACTGGCTAGGCACACGAGCACATGCCAGTCTCAGGCAAGGCACAGGCTAGACACAGGCTAGGCACAGGCTAGACAAAGGCTAGACACTGGCTAGGCACAGGCTAGGCACTGGCTAGACACTGGCTAGGCACACAGCTATGCACATGCCTGTCTCAGGCAAGGCACAGGCTAGACACAGGCTAGACACTGGCTAGGCACAGGCTATGCACATGCCAGTCACAGGCAAGGCACAGGCTAGGCACAGGCTAGACACTGGCTAGACACAGGCACAGGCTAGACAAGGTACAGGCTAGGCACAGGCTAGACACAGGCTATGCACAGGCTAGACAAAGGCTAGACACTGGCTAGGCACAGGCTAGGCACTGGCTAGACACTGGCTAGGCACACGCTATGCACATGCCAGTCTCAGGCAAGGCACAGGCTAGACACAGGCTAGACACTGGCTAGGCACAGGCTATGCACATGCCAGTCACAGGCAAGGCACAGGCTAGGACACAGGCTAGGCAGCACAGGCTAGACACAGGCTAGGCACAGGCTAGGCACAGGCTAGACACAGGCTAGGCACAGGCTAGACACTGGCTAGGCACAGGCTATGCACATGCCAGTCACAGGCAAGGCACAGGCTAGACACAGGCTAGACACAGGCTAGGCACAGGCTATGCACAGGCTAGACACAGGCTAGGCACAGGCTAGGCACAGGCTAGGCACAGGCTAGGCACAGGCTAGGCACAGGCTAGGCACAGGCTAGGCACAGGCTAGACACTGGCTAGGCACAGGCTAGGCACATGCCAGTCACAGGCAAGGCACAGGCTAGACACAGGCTAGACACTGGCTAGGCACAGGCTATGCACATGCCAGTCACAGGCAGTCACAGGCAAGGCACAGGCTAGACACAGGCTAGACACAGGCTAGGCACAGGCTAGGCACAGGCTAGGCACAGGCTAGGCACAGGCTAGACACAGGCTAGGCACAGGCTAGGCACAGGCTAGACACAGGCTAACACAGGCTAGGCACAGGCTAGGCACAGGCTAGGCACAGGCTAGGCACAGGCTAGGCACAGGCTAGGCACAGGCTAGACACAGGCTAGACACTGGCTAGGCACAGGCTATGCACATGCCAGTCACTGGCAAGGCACAGGCTAGACACAGGCTAGACACTGGCTAGGCACAGGCTATGCACATGCCAGTCACATGCAAGTCACAGGCAAGGCACAGGCTAGACACAGGCTAGACACAGGCTAGGCACAGGCTAGACACAGGCTAGACACAGGCTAGACACAGGCTAGACACAGGCTAGACAAAAGGCTAGGCACAGGCTAGACACAGGCTAGGCACAGGCTAGGCACAGGCTAGGCACAGGCTAGGCACAGGCTAGGCACAGGCCAGGCACCGGCTAGGCACAGGCTAGGCACAGGCTAGACACAGGCTAGACACAGGCTAGGCACAGGCTAGACACAGGCTAGACACAGGCTAGACACAGGCTAGACACAGGCTAGACACTATAGGCACAGGCCAGTCACAGGCTAGGCACAGGCTAGGCACAGGCTAGGCACAGGCTAGGCACAGGCTAGGCACAGGCTAGGCACAGGCTAGGCACAGCCCAGACAGAGGCTAGACACTGGCTAGGCACAGGCTAGACACAGGCTAGGCACAGGCTAGACACAGGCTAGACACTGGCTAGGCACAGGCTAGGCACAGGCTAGACACTGGCTAGGCACAGGCTATGCACATGCCAGTCTCAGGCAAGGCACAGGCTAGACACAGGCTAGACACTGGCTAGGCACAGGCTATGCACATGCCAGTCACAGGCAAGGCACAGGCTAGACACAGGCTAGGCACAGGCTAGACACAGGCTAGACACAGGCTAGGCACAGGCTAGACACAGGCTAGGCACAGGCTAGACACTGGCTAGGCACAGGCTAGGCACATGCCAGTCACAGGCAAGGCACAGGCTAGACACAGGCTAGACACAGGCTAGACAGCAAGACACAGGCTAGACACTGGCTAGGCACAGGCTATGCACATGCCAGTCACAGGCAAGGCACAGGCTAGACACAGGCTAGACACAGGCTAGGCACAGGCTAGGCACAGGCTAGACACTGGCTAGGCACAGGCTAGGCACAGGCCAGTCACAGGCAAGGCACAGGCTAGACACAGGCTAGGCACAGGCTAGACACAGGCTATGACAGGCACAGGCTAGGCACAGGCTAGACACACTAGACACAGGCTAGGCACAGGCTAGGCACGAGGCTAGGCACAGGCTAGGCACAGGCTAGGCACAGGCTAGACACAGGCTAGGCACAGGCTAGGCACAGGCTAGTCACAGGCTAGACACAGGCTAGGCACAGGCTAGACACAGGCTAGGCACAGGCTAGGCACAGGCTAGACACAGGCTAGGCACAGGCTAGCACACAGGCTAGACACAGGCTAAGGCACAGGCTAGACACAGGCTAGGACACTGGGCTAAGGCACAGGCTAGGCACAGGCTAGGCACAGGCTAGGCACACAGTGACACAGGCCAGGCACAGGCTAGGCACAGGCTAGCACAGGCCAGACACAGGCTAGACACTGGCTAGGCACAGGCTGATGCACATGCCAGTCACAGGGCACAGGCAAGGCACAGGCTAGACACAGGCTAGGCACAGGCTAGGCACAGGCTAGGCACACGGCTAGGCACAGGCTAGACACACAGGCACAGGCACAGGCTAGACACAGGCTAGACACAGGCTTGACACGGGCTAGGCTCAGGCTAGGCACAGGCTAGCACACAGGCTAGGCACAGGCTAGACACAGGCTAGACACAGGCTAGGCACAGGCTAGGCACAGGCTAGGCACAGGCTAGGCACAGGCTAGACACAGGCTAGGCACAGGCTAGACACAGGCTAGACACTGGCTAGGCACAGGCTATGCACATGCCAGTACAGGCCAGGCACAGGCTAGACACAGGCTAGGCACTGGCTAGACGGCTAGGCACAGGCTAGGCACAGGCTAGACACTGGCTAGGCACAGGCTATGCACAGGCCAGTCACAGGCAAGGCACAGGCTAGACACAGGCTAGACACAGGCTAGGCACAGGCCAAAGGCACAGGCTAGGCACAGGCTAGGCACAGGCTAGACACAGGCTAGACACAGGCTAGGCACAGGCTAGGCACAGGCTAGGCACAGGCTAGACAAATTTGGCTAGGCACAGGCTAGGCACAGGCTGAGACACCGGCTAGGGCACAGGCTATGCACAGCCTGTCACAGGCTAGACACAGGCCAGACACAGGCTAGACACAGGCTAGACACAGGCAAGGCACAGGCCAGACACAGGCGAGGCACTGGCTAGGCACAGGCAAGGCACAGGCTAGACACAGGCTAGGCACAGGCTAGGCACAGGCTAGACACAGGCTAGGCACAGGCTAGGCACAGGCTAGACACAGGCTAGACACAGGCTAGACACAGGCTAGACACAGGCTAGACACAGGCAAGGCACAGGCCAGACACAGGCGAGGCACTGGCTAGGCACAGGCAAGGCACAGGCTAGACACAGGCTAGACACAGGCTAGGCACAGGCTAGACACTGGCTAGACTCTGGCTAGGCACAGGCTAGACACAGGCTAGACAACAGGCTAGGCACAGGCCAGTCACAGGCTAGGCACAGGCTAGGCACAGGCCAGACACAGGCTAGACACAGGCTAGACACAGGCTAGACACAGGCTAGACACAGGCTAGACACAGGCTAGACACAGGCTAGGCACAGGCTAGACACTGGCTAGGCACAGGCCAGACACAGGCTAGGCACAGGCTAGGCACTGGCTAGGACACACGCTATGCACATGCCTGTCTCAGGCAAGGCACAGGCTAGACACAGGCTAGACACCGGCTAGGCCACACAGGCTATGCACTGGCCAGGCACAGGCAAGGCACAGGCTAGACACAGGCTAGACACAGGCTAGGCACAGGCTAGGCACAGGCTAGGCACAGGCCAGGACACAGGCCGGGCACAGGCCAGGCACAGGCTAGGCACAGGCTAGGCACAGGCCAGTCACAGGCTAGGCACAGGCTAGACACTGGCTAGGCACAGGCTATGCACATGCCAGGTCACAGGCCAGGCACAGGCTAAACACAGGCCAGACACAGGCCAGACACAGGCTAGACACAGGCTAGGCACAGGCTAGGCACAGGCCAGGCACAGGCAAGGCACAGGCTAGACACAGGCCAGACACAGGCCAGGCACAGGCTATGACACAGGCTAGACACAGGCCAGACACAGGCTAGTCACAGGCCAGCACACAGGCCAGACACAAGCTAGGCACAGGCTAGACACAGGCCAGACACAGGCTAGGGCACAGGCCAGGCACAGGCTAGGGCACAGGCTAGGGCACAGGCTAGACACAGGCTAGACACAGGCTAGACACAGGCTAGACACAGGCTAGACACAGGCCAGGCACAGGCCAGGGCACACAGGCTAGGCACAAGCCAGGCACAGGCCTAGACACAGGCCAGGCACAGGCTAGACACAGGCTGGGAAGACACTGGCTAGGCACAGGCTAGCACAGGCCAGACCCAGGCAAGGCACAGGCTAGATCACAGGCTAGACACAGGCTAGGCACAGGCTAGACACAGGCTAGACACAGGCTAGGCACAGGCTAGGCACAGGCAAGGCACAGGCTAGGCACAGGCTAGACACTGGCTAGGCACAGGCTATGCACATGCCAGTCCCAGGCAAGGCACAGGCTAGACACAGGCTGGACACAGGCCAGACACAGGCATAGGCACAGGCTAGCACAGGCCAGACACAGGCTAGACACAGGCTAGGCACAGGCTAGACACAGGCTAGGCACAGGCTAGACACAGGCTAGACACAGGCTAGGCAAAGGCTAGCACAGGCTAGACACAGGCAAAGGACACAGGCCATGCACATGCCTGTCACAGGCAAGGCACAGGCTAGACACAGGCTAGACACTGGCTAGGCACAGGCTAGGCACAGGCTAGGCACAGGCTAGGCACAGCCAAGGTCACAGGCTAGACACAGGCTAGGCACAGGCTAGGCACAGGCCAGTCACAGGCTAGGCACAGGAAGGGACAAGGGGCTAGGAACACATGCCAGACACAGGCCAGGCACAGGCCAGACACAGAACAAGGCCCAGGCCAGGCACCAGGCTAGGCACAGGCTAGGCACCCGGGGCTAGGCACAGGCCAGACACAGGCTAGTCACAGGCCAGGCACAGGCTAGGCACAGGCCAGACACAGGCTAGACACAGGCGAGACACAGGCTAGACACGGTGTTGCCAGACACCGGCTAGGCACAGGCCAGGCACAGGCCAGTCACAGGCTAGGCACAGGCTTGAGCACTGGCTAGGACACAGGCTAGGCACTGGCTAGGCACTGGCGCGGGCATGAGTCTTAAGCACGTGCCAGGCACTGGCACAGGCACAGGCCAGGCACTGGCCGGCACACTGGCTCAGGACACAGGCTATGCGCATGCCAGCCTCAGGCAAGGCACAGGCCGTCTTGACAGACACAGGCCAGACACAGGCTAGGCACAGGCCGACACTAGACCAGGCACAGGCCATGCACACAGTCACTTGCCAGTCACAGGCAAGGCACAGGCTAGACACAGGCTAGACACTGGCTTCACAGACTGACACAGGCTAGGCACACGCCAGGCACAGGCCAGACTCTGGCTAAGGGCACAGGCTAGACACAGGGCCAAAACACCATGCAGGGCACAGGCCAAAACACAGGCTAGACACTGTGCCAGCACAGGCCCAGGCACAGGCTAGGCACTGGCCTGACACTGGCCAGGCACAGGCTAGGCAGAGGCTAGGCACTGGCTAGGCACAGGCCAGGCACATGCCAGTCACCGGCCAGGCACAGGCTAGACACAGGCCAGACAGAGGCTTTTACACTGGCTAGGCACAGGCTATGCACATGCCAGTCACAGGCCAGGCACAGGCTAGGCACAGGCCAGACACCGGCTAGGCACAGATGTAGACACAGGCTAGGCACTGGCTATACACTGGCTAGGCACAGCCTGGGACACAGGCCATGCACAGGCTAGACACAGGCTAGTCCCAGGCCAGCATCAGGCCAGGCACAGGCTAGGCACTGCCTGGGCACACGCCATGCACGTGCCAGTCACAGGCAAGGCACTGAAGCTAACACACAGGCTAGACACTGGCTAGGCACAGGCTAGGCACTGGCTAGGCACAGGCTAGGCACAGGCTAGGCACAGGCTAGGCACAGGCCAGGACGCAAAGGCTAGGCACAGGCTAGGCACAGGCCAGACACCGGCTAGGCACAGGCTAGACACCGGCACAAACACAGATTAAACACAGGCTTCACACTGGCTAGGCACAGGCTAGGCACATGCCGGTCACAGGCTGGGCACAGGCTAGACACTGGCTAGGCACTGGCTAGGCACAGGCGTGACACTGGTTATGCACATGCTAGTCACTTGCATCTCAGGCCAGGCAAGGCACAGGCTAGATACAGGCCAGACACCTGGCCAGGCACAGGCTAGGCACATGCCAGTCACAGGCTATGGCACAGGCTGACACAGGCTAGACACAGGCTGGACACCGGCTAGACACAGACTAGGAAAAAAGAATCACAGGCTAGACAGAGGCTAGTTATTGGAAACACTCATGTTAGGGGCACAGGCTAGACAGTGGCTAGAACGGATAGTACATAGGAGACACTGGCTAGGCACACGCTATGCAAAAAAATACCCTGCCTTCCCAGGCAAGGCACAGGCCAGACACAGGCTAGACACTAGCTCAGGCACAGGTTATGCACATGCTGTGTCACAGGCAAGGCACAGGCCAAACACAGGCCAGGCAGGGGCTAGACACAGGCTTGCAGGCTGGTATCAGGCTAGACACTGCACAGCAACAGGCCAGACACAGGCTAGAGCACCGGTTGTGCTAACAAGGCCACATTGTCAGTCAGCTATAAAGGCACAGGCCAGACACAGGCTCACACTGGTAAGGCACAGGCTATGCACACATGCCAGTCACAGGCAAGGCACAGGCTAGACATTAGGCTAGACACAGGCTGGTGACACACTGGCCAGAAAGGGGCACAGGCCAGACACAGGCAAGACACACAGGCTAGACACAGGCTATGACACAAGGCTTGGCACAGGCTAGACACAGGCTAGACTGTTGTAAGCACAATATGACACAGGCTAGACACTGGCTAGGCACATGCACATGCACCACATAAAAAAATAAGGCCAGACACAGGCTAGACACTGGTAAGGCACAGGCTATGCACATGCCAGTCACAGGCAAGGCAAAGGCTAGACACAGG
>JAEIFO010001023.1:0-42658 GCA_018903695.1 Zaprionus gabonicus
CTTGTCTAGCCTTGACGGTGTCTAGCCGGTGTCTAGCCAGTGTCTAGCCTGTGCTAAGCCTGTCAGCCTGGCCTAGCCTGTGCCTAGCCTGTGTTTAGCCTGTGCTTAGCCTTTGCCTAGCCAGTGCCTAGCCAGTGTCTAGCCTGTTCCCAGCCAGTGTCTAGCCTGTGTCTAGCCTGTGTCTAGCCTGTGTCTAGACTGTGTCTAGCCTGTGTCTAGCCTGTGTCAGCCTGTGTCTAGCCTGTGTTCAGCCTGTGTCTAGCCTGTGTCTAGTCTGTCTAGCCTGTGTCTAGCCTGTGTCTAGCCTGTGTCTAGCATGTGTCTAGCCTGTGCCTAGCCTGTGCCTAGCCAGTGTCTAGTCTGTGCTAAGCCAGTGTCTAGCCTGTGCCTAGCCAGTGTCTAGCCTGTGTCTAGCCTGTGCCTGGCCTGTGACTGGCATGTGTATAGCCTGTGCCTAGCCTCTGCCTAACCTGTACCTAGCCAGTGCCTAGCCTGTACCTAGCCATTACCTAGCCAATGTATAGCCTGTACCTAGCCAATGTATAGCCTGTGCTTAGCCAGTGTATAGCCTGTGCCTAGCCAGTGTATAGCCTGTGCCTAGCCAGTGTCTAGCCTGTGCCTAGCCATAGTCTAGCCTGTGCCCAGCCAGTGTCCAGCCTGTGTCTGGCCTGTGCCTTGCCTGTGACTGACATGTGCATAGCCTGTGCCTAGCCAGTGTCTAGCCTGTGTATAGCTTGTGCCTCGCCTGAATATGGCATGTGCATAGCGTGTGCCTAGCCAGTGTCTAGCCAGTGCCTAGCCTGTGCCTAGCCTGTGTCTAGCCTTTGTCTAGCCAGAGTTCTAGCCTGTGCCTAGCCAGTGTATAGCCTCTGTCTAGCCTGTGTCTAGTCTGTATCTTGACGGTGTCAAGCCGGTGTCTAGCCTGTGTTTAGCCTGTGTCTAGCCACTGTCAAGCCTGTGTCTAGCCTGTGTCTAGCCTGGGTCTAGCCTGTGTCTAGAATGTGTCTAGCCTGTGTCTAGCCTGGGTCTAGCCTGTGTCTAGCCTGTGTCTAGCCTGTGTCTAGACTGTGTCTAGCCTGTGTCTAGACTGTGTCTAGCCTGTGTCTAGCCTGTGTCTAGCCTGTGTCTAACATGTGTCTAGCCAGTGTCTAGCCTGTGTCTAGCCTGTGCCTGGCCTGTGACTGGCATGTGCATAGCCTGTGCCTAGTTTGTGCCTAGCCTGTGTCTAGCCAGTGCCTAGCCTGTGTCTAGCCAGTGCCTAGCCAGTGCCTAGCCAGTGCCTAGCCAGTGCCTAGCCAGTGCCTAGCCAGCCAGTGCCTAGCCAGTGCCTAGCCAGTGCCTAGCCAGTGCCTAGCCAGTGCCTAGCCAGTGCCTAGCCAGTGCCTAGCCAGTGCCTAGCCAGTGCCCAGCCAGTGCCTAGCCAGTGCCTAGCCAGTGCCTAGCCAGTGCCTAGCCAGTGCCTAGCCAGTGCCTAGCCAGTGCCTAGCCAGTGCCTAGCCAGTGCCTAGCCAGTGCCTAGCCAGTGCCCAGCCAGTGCCTAGCCAGTGCCTAGCCAGTGCCTAGCCAGTGCCTAGCCAGTGCCTAGCCAGTGCCTAGCCAGTGCCTAGCCAGTGCCTAGCCAGTGCCTAGCCAGTGCCTAGCCAGTGCCTAGCCAGTGCCTAGCCAGTGCCTAGCCAGTGCCTAGCCAGTGCCCAGCCAGTGCCTAGCCAGTGCCTAGCCAGTGCCTAGCCTGTGCCTAGCCTGTGCCTAGCCTGTGCCTAGCCTGTGCCTAGCCTGTGCCTAGCCTGTGCCCTAGCCTTTGCCTAGCCTGTGCCTAGCCTGTGCCTAGCCCTGTGCCTAGCCTGTGCCTAGCCTGTGCCTAGCCTGTGCCCAGCCTGTGCCTAGCCTGTGCCTAGCCTGTGCCTCAGCCTGTGCCACCTAGCCTGTGCCTAGCCTGTGCCTTAGCCTGTGCCTAGCCTGTGCCTAGCCTGTGCCTAGCCTGTGTCTAGCCTATGTCTAGCCTGTGTATAGCCTCTGTCTAGCCTGTGTTCTAGCCTGTGTCTAGCCTGTGTCTAGCCTGTGTCTAGCCTGTGTCTAGCCAGTGCCTAGCCTGTGCCTAGCCAGTGTCTAGCCTTTGTCTAGCCTGTGCATAGCCAGAGTCTAGCCTGTGCCTAGCCAGTGTATAGCCTCTGTCTAGCCTGTGTCTTGTCTGTGTCTTGACGGTGCCTAGCCTGTGCCTAACCAGTGCCTAGCCTGTGCCTAGCCTGTACCTAGCCTGTGCCTAGCTAGTGCCTAGCCTATGCCTAGCCTCTGCCTAGCCTGAGACTAGCCTGTGCCTAGCCTGTGCCTAGCCTGTGCTTAGCCAGTGTCTAGTCTGTGCCAAGCCAGTGTCTAGCCTGTGCCTAGCCAGTGTCTAGCCTGTGTCTAGCCTGTGCCATGCCTGTGACTGGCATGTGCATAGCCTGTGCCTAGCCAGTGTCTAGCCTGTGCCTTGCCTGAGACTGGCATGAGCATAGCGTGTGCCTAGCCAGTGTCTAGCCAGTGCCTAGCCTGTGCCTAGCCAGTGTCTATCCTTTGTCTAGCCTGTGCATAGCCAGAGTCTAGCCTGTGCCTAGTCTGTGTCTTGACGGTGTCTAGCCGGTGTCTAGCCAGTGTCTAGCCTGTGCTTAGCCTGTGCCTAGCCTGTTCATAGCCTGTGCCTAGCCTGTGCCTAGCCTGTGTCTAGCCTGTGTCTAGCCAGTGCCTAGCCTGTGCCTAGCCAGTGTCAAGCCTTTGTCTAGCCTGTGCATAGCCAGAGTCTAGCCTGTGCCTAGCCAGTGTATAGCCTCTGTCTAGCCTGTGTCTTGTCTGTGTCGTGACGGTGTCTAGCCGGTGTCTAGCCGGTGTCTAGCCGGTGTCTAGCCTATGCTTAGCCTGTGCCAAGCCTGTGCCTAGCCTGTGCCTAGCCTGTGCCTAGCCAGTGCCCAGCCAGTGCCTAGCCAGTGCCTAGCCTGTACCTAGCCTGTGCCTAGCTAGTGCCTAGCCTGTGCATTGCCTCTGCCTAGCCTGTGCCTAGCCTGTGCCTAGCCTGTGCTTAGCCAGTGTCTAGTCTGTGCCAAGCCAGTGTCTAGCCTGTGCTTAGCCAGTGTCTAGCCTGTGTCTAGCCTGTGCCTTGCCTGTGACTGGCATGTGCATAGCCTGTGCCTAGCCAGTGTCTAGCCTGTGTCTAGCCTGTGCCTTGCCTGAGACTGGCATGAGCATAGCGTGTGCCTAGCCAGTGTCTAGCCAGTGCCTAGCCTGTGCCTAGCCAGTGTCTAGCCTTTGTCTAGCCTGTGCATAGCCAGAGTCCAGCCTGTGCCTAGTCTGTGTCTTGACGGTGTCTAGCCGGTGTCTAGCCAGTGTCTAGCCTGTGCCTAGCCAGTGCCTAGCCAGTGCCCAGCCAGTGCCTAGCCAGTGCCTAGCCAGTGCCTAGCCAGTGCCTAGCCAGTGCCTAGCCAGTGCCTAGCCTGTGCCTAGCCTGTGCCTAGCCTGTGCCTAGCCTGTGCCTAGCCTGTGCCTAGCCTGTGCCTAGCTTGTGCCTAGCCTGTGCCTAGCCTGTGCCTAGCCTGTGCCTAGCCTGTGTCTAGCCTGTGTCTAGCCTGTGTCTAGCCTGTGTCTAGCCTGTGTCTAGCCTGTGTCTAGCCTGTGACTAGCCTGTGTCTAGCCTGTGTCTAGCCTCGGTCTAGCCTGTGTCTAGCCTCGGTCTAGCCTGTGTCTAGCCTGTGTCTAGACTGTGTCTAGCATGTGTCTAGCCAGTGTCTAGCCTGTGTCCAGCCTGTGCCTGGCCTGTGACTGGCATGTGCATAGCCTGTGCCTAGCCAGTGCCTAGCCTGTGCCTAGCCTGTGCCTAGCCTGTGCCTAGCCTGTGCCTAGCTTGTGCCTAGCCTGTGCCTAGCTTGTGCCTAGCCTGTGCCTAGCCTGTGCCTAGCCTGTGCCTAACCTGTGCCTAGCCTGTGCCTAGCCTGTGCCTAGCCTGTGCCTAGCCTGTGCCTAGCCTTTGCCTAGCCTGTGCCTAGCCTGTGCCTAGCCTGTGCCTAGCCTGTGCCTAGCCTGTGCCTAGCCTGTGCCTAGCCTGTGCCTAGCCTGTGCCTAGCCTGTGCCTAGCCTGTGCCTAGCCTGTGCCTAGCCTGTGCCTAGCCTGTGCCTAGCCTGTGCCTAGCCTGTGCCTAGCCTGTGCCTAGCCTGTGCCTAGCCTGTGTCTAGCCTGTGTCTAGCCTGTGCCTAGCCTGTGTCTAGCCTGTGCATAGCCAGAGTCCAGCCTGTGCCTAGTCTGTGTCTTGACGGTGTCTAGCCGGTGTCTAGCCAGTGTCTAGCCTGTGCCCAGCCAGTGCCTAGCCAGTGCCTAGCCAGTGCCTAGCCAGTGCCTAGCCAGTGCCTAGCCTGTGCCTAGCCTGTGCCTAGCCTGTGCCTAGCCTGTGCCTAGCCTGTGCCTAGCTTGTGCCTAGCCTGTGCCTAGCCTGTGCCTAGCCTGTGCCTAGCCTGTGTCTAGCCTGTGTCTAGCCTGTGTCTAGCCTGTGTCTAGCCTCGGTCTAGCCTGTGTCTAGCCTCGGTCTAGCCTGTGTCTAGCCTGTGTCTAGACTGTGTCTAGCCTGTCTCTAGACTGTGTCTTGCCTGTGTCTAGCCTGTGTCTAGCATGTGTCTAGCCAGTGTCTAGCCTGTGTCCAGCCTGTGCCTAGCCTGTGCCTAGCCTGTGCCTAGCCTGTGCCTAGCCTGTGCCTAGCCTTAGCCTGTGCCTAGCCTGTGCCTAGCCTGTGCCTAGCCTGTGCCTAGCCTGTGCCTAGCCTGTGCCTAGCCTGTGCCTAGCCTGTGCCTAGCCTGTGCCTAGCCTGTGCCTAGCCTGTGCCTAGCCTGTGCCTAGCCTGTGCCTAGCCTGTGCCTAGCCTGTGCCTAGCCTGTGCCTAGCCTGTGCCTAGCCTGTGCCTAGCCTGTGCCTAGCCTGTGCCTAGCCTGTGCCTAGCCTGTGCCTAGCCTGTGCCTAGCCTGTGTCTAGCCTATGTCTAGCCTGTGTCTAGCCTGTGTATAGCCTCTGTCTAGCCTATGTCTAGCCTGTGTCTAGCCTGTGTCTAGCCTGTGTCTAGCCTGTGTCTAGCCTGTGTCTAGCCTGTGTCTAGCCAGTGCCTAGCCTGTGCCTAGCCAGTGTCTAGCCTTTGTCTAGCCTGTGCATAGCCAGATTCTAGACTGTGCCTAGCCAGTGTATAGCCTCTGTCTAGCCTGTGTCATGTCTGTGTCTTGACGGTGTCTAGCCGGTGTCTAGCCGGTTTCTAGCCTATGCTTAGCCTGTGCCAAGCCTGTGCCTAGCCTTTGCCTAGCCTGTGCCTAGCCAGTGCCTAGCCAGTGCCTAGCCAGTGCCTAGCCAGTGCCTAGCCAGTGCCTAGCCAGTGCCTAGCCAGTGCCTAGCCAGTGCCTAGCCAGTGCCTAGCCAGTGCCTAGCCAGTGCCTAGCCAGTGCCTAGCCAGTGCCTAGCCAGTGCCTAGCCAGTGCCCAGCCAGTGCCTAGCCAGTGCCTAGCCAGTGCCTAGCCAGTGCCTAGCCAGTGCCTAGCCAGTGCCTAGCCAGTGCCTAGCCAGTGCCTAGCCAGTGCCCTAGCCAGTGCCTAGCCAGTGCCTAGCCAGTGCCTAGCCAGTGCCTAGCCAGTGCCCAGCCAGTGCCTAGCCAGTGCCTAGCCAGTGCCTAGCCAGTGCCTAGCCAGTGCCTAGCCAGTGCCTAGCCAGTGCCTAGCCAGTGCCTAGCCAGTGCCTAGCCAGTGCCTAGCCAGTGCCTAGCCAGTGCCTAGCCAGTGCCTAGCCAGTGCCTAGCCAGTGCCTAGCCAGTGCCTAGCCAGTGCCTAGCCAGTGCCTAGCCAGTGCCTAGCCAGTGCCTAGCCAGTGCCTAGCCAGTGCCTAGCCTGTGCCTAGCCTGTGACTGGCATGTGCATAGCCTGTGCCTAGCCAGTGCCTAGCCTGTGCCTAGCCTGTGCCTAGCCTGTGCCTAGCCTGTGCCTAGCTTGTGCCTAGCCTGTGCCTAGCTTGTGCCTAGCCTGTGCCTAGCCTGTGCCTAGCCTGTGCCTAACCTGTGCCTAGCCTGTGCCTAGCCTGTGCCTAGCCTGTGCCTAGCCTGTGCCTAGCCTTTGCCTAGCCTGTGCCTAGCCTGTGCCTAGCCTGTGCCTAGCCTGTGCCTAGCCTGTGCCTAGCCTGTGCCTAGCCTGTGCCTAGCCTGTGCCTAGCCTGTGCCTAGCCTGTGCCTAGCCTGTGCCTAGCCTGTGCCTAGCCTGTGTCTAGCCTGTGCCTAGCCAGTGTCTAGCCTTTGTCTAGCCTGTGCATAGCCAGAGTCCAGCCTGTGCCTAGTCTGTGTCTTGACGGTGTCTAGCCGGTGTCTAGCCAGTGTCTAGCCTGTGCCTAGCCAGTGCCTAGCCAGTGCCTAGCCAGTGCCTAGCCAGTGCCTAGCCAGTGCCTAGCCTGTGCCTAGCCTGTGCCTAGCCTGTGCCTAGCCTGTGCCTAGCCTGTGCCTAGCTTGTGCCTAGCCTGTGCCTAGCCTGTGCCTAGCCTGTGCCTAGCCTGTGTCTAGCCTGTGTCTAGCCTGTGTCTAGCCTGTGTCTAGCCTCGGTCTAGCCTGTGTCTAGCCTCGGTCTAGCCTGTGTCTAGCCTGTGTCTAGACTGTGTCTAGCCTGTCTCTAGACTGTGTCTTGCCTGTGTCTAGCCTGTGTCTAGCATGTGTCTAGCCAGTGTCTAGCCTGTGTCCAGCCTGTGCCTAGCCTGTGCCTAGCCTGTGCCTAGCCTGTGCCTAGCCTGTGCCTAGCCTGTGCCTAGCCTGTGCCTAGCCTGTGCCTAGCCTGTGCCTAGCCTGTGCCTAGCCTGTGCCTAGCCTGTGCCTAGCCTGTGCCTAGCCTGTGCCTAGCCTGTGCCTAGCCTGTGCTTAGCATGTGCCTAGCTTGTGCCTAGCCTGTGCCTAGCCTGTGCCTAGCCTGTGCCTAGCCTGTGCCTAGCCTGTGCCTAGCCTGTGCCTAGCCTGTGCCTAGCCTGTGCCTAGCCTGTGTCTAGCCTATGTCTAGCCTGTGTATAGCCTCTGTCTAGCCTATGTCTAGCCTGTGTCTAGCCTGTGTCTAGCCTGTGTCTAGCCTGTGTCTAGCCTGTGTCTAGCCTGTGTCTAGCCAGTGCCTAGCCTGTGCCTAGCCAGTGTCTAGCCTTTGTCTAGCCTGTGCATAGCCAGAGTCTAGCCTTTGTCTAGCCTGTGCATAGCCAGATTCCTAGACTGTGCCTAGCCAGTGTATAGCCTCTGTCTAGCCTGTGTCATGTCTGTGCCTTGACGGTGTCTAGCCGGTGTCTAGCCGGTTTCTAGCCTATGCTTAGCCTGTGCCAAGCCTGTGCCTAGCCTTTGCCTAGCCTGTGCCTAGCCAGTGCCTAGCCAGTGCCTAGCCAGTGCCTAGCCAGTGCCTAGCCAGTGCCTAGCCAGTGCCTAGCCAGTGCCTAGCCAGTGCCTAGCCAGTGCCTAGCCAGTGCCTAGCCAGTGCCTAGCCAGTGCCTAGCCAGTGCCCAGCCAGTGCCTAGCCAGTGCCTAGCCAGTGCCTAGCCAGTGCCCAGCCAGTGCCTAGCCAGTGCCTAGCCAGTGCCTAGCCAGTGCCTAGCCAGTGCCTAGCCAGTGCCTAGCCAGTGCCTAGCCAGTGCCTAGCCAGTGCCTAGCCAGTGCCTAGCCAGTGCCTAGCCAGTGCCTAGCCTGTGCCTAGCCTGTGCCTAGCCTGTGCCTAGCCAGTGCCTAGCCAGTGCCTAGCCAGTGCCTAGCCAGTGCCAGTGCCTAGCCTGTGCCTAGCCTGTGCCTAGCCCGTGCCTAGCCTGTGCCTAGCCTGTGCCTAGCCTGTGCCTAGCCTGTGCCTAGCCTGTGCCTAGCCTGTGCCTAGCTTGTGCCTAGCCTGTGCCTAGCCTGTGCCTAGCCTGTGCCTAGCCTGTGCCTAGCCTGTGCCTAGCCTGTGCCTAGCCTGTGCCTAGCCTGTGCCTAGCCTGTGTCTAGCCTATGTCTAGCCTGTGTATAGCCTCTGTCTAGCCTATGTCTAGCCTGTGTCTAGCCTGTGTCTAGCCTGTGTCTAGCCTGTGTCTAGCCTGTGTCTAGCCTGTGTCTAGCCAGTGCCTAGCCTGTGCCTAGCCAGTGTCTAGCCTTTGTCTAGCCTGTGCATAGCCAGAGTCTAGCCTGTGCCTAGCCAGTGTATAGCCTCTGTCTAGCCTGTGTCTTGTCTGTGTCTTGACGGTGTCTAGCCGGTGTCTAGCCTATGCTTAGCCTGTGCCAAGCCTGTGCCTAGCCTTTGCCAAGCCTGTGCCTAGCCTTTGCCAAGCCTGTGCCTAGCCTTTGCCTAGCCTGTGCCTAGCCAGTGCCTAGCCTGTGCCTAACCAGTGCCTAGCCAGTGCCTAGCCTGTGCCTAGCCTGTACCTAGCCTGTGCCTAGCTAGTGCCTAGCCTATGCCTAGCCTCTGCCTAGCCTGTGACTAGCCTGTGCCTAGCCTGTGCCTAGCCTGTGCTTAGCCAGTGTCTAGTCTGTGCCAAGCCAGTGTCTAGCCTGTGCCTAGCCAGTGTCTAGCCTGTGTCTAGCCAGTGCCATGCCTGTGACTGGCATGTGCATAGCCTGTGCCTAGCCAGTGTCTAGCCTGTGCCTTGCCTGAGACTGGCATGAGCATAGCGTGTGCCTAGCCAGTGTCTAGTCAGTGCCTAGCCTATGCCTAGCCAGTGTCTATCCTTTGTCTAGCCTGTGCATAGCCAGAGTCTAGCCTGTGCCTAGTCTGTGTCTTGACTGTGTCTAGCCGGTGTCTAGCCAGTGTCTAGCCTGTGCTTAGCCTGTGCCTAGCCTGTTCATAGCCTGTGCCTAGCCTGTGCCTAGCCTGTGCCTAGCCTGTGCCTAGCCTGTGCCTAGCCTGTGCCTAGCCTGTGCCTAGCCTGTGCCTAGCCTGTGCCTAGCCTGTGCCTAGCCTGTGCCTAGCCTGTGTCTAGCCTATGTCTAGCCTGTGTCTAGCCTGTGTATAGCCTCTGTCTAGCCTATGTCTAGCCTGTGTCTAGCCTGTGTCTAGCCTGTGTCTAGCCTATGTCTAGCCTGTGCATAGCCAGAGTCTAGCTTGTGCCTAGCCAGTGTATAGCCTCTGTCTAGCCTGTGTCTTGTCTGTGTCGTGACTGTGTCTAGCCGGTGTCTAGCCGGTGTCTAGCCTGTGTCTAGCCGGTGTCATGCTTAGCCTGTGCCTAGCCTGTGCCTAGCCTGTGCCTAGCCTGTGCCTAGCCAGTGCCTAGCCAGTGCCTAGCCTGTGCCTAGCCTGTACCTAGCCTGTGCCTAGCTAGTGCCTAGCCTGTGCATTGCCTCTGCCTAGCCTGTGCCTAGCCTGTGCCTAGCCTGTGCCTAGCCTGTGCTTAGCCAGTGTCTAGTCTGTGCCAAGCCAGTGTCTAGCCTGTGCTTAGCCAGTGTCTAGCCCGTGTCTAGCCTGTGCCTTGCCTGTGACTGGCATGTGCATAGCCTGTGCCTAGCCAGTGTCTAGCCTGTGTCTAGCCTGTGCCTTGCCTGAGACTGGCATGAGCATAGCGTGTGCCTAGCCAGTGTCTAGCCAGTGCCTAGCCTGTGCCTAGCCAGTGTCTAGCCTTTGTCTAGCCTGTGCATAGCCAGAGTCCAGCCTGTGCCTAGTCTGTGTCTTGACGGTGTCTAGCCGGTGTCTAGCCAGTGTCTAGCCTGTGCTTAGCCTGTGCCTAGCCTGTTCATAGCCTGTTCCTAGCCTGTGCCTGGCCTGTGCCTAGCCAGTGCCTAGCCAGTGCCTAGCCAGTGCCTAGCCAGTGCCTAGCCAGTGCCTAGCCAGTGCCTAGCCAGTGCCTAGCCAGTGCCTAGCCAGTGCCTAGCCAGTGCCTAGCCAGTGCCTAGCCAGTGCCTAGCCAGTGCCTAGCCAGTGCCTAGCCTGTGCCTAGCCAGTGCCTAGCCTGTGCCTAGCCTGTGCCTAGCCTGTGCCTAGCCTGTGCCTAGCCTGTGCCTAGCTTGTGCCTAGCCTGTGCCTAGCCTGTGCCTAGCCTGTGCCTAGCCTGTGCCTAGCCTGTGTCTAGCCTGTGTCTAGCCTGTGTCTAGCCTGTGTCTAGCCTGTGTCTAGCCTGTGTCTAGCCTGTGTCTAGCCTGTGTCTAGCCTCGGTCTAGCCTGTGTCTAGCCTCGGTCTAGCCTGTGTCTAGCCTGTGTCTAGCCTGTGTCTAGACTGTGTCTAGCCTGTCTCTAGACTGTGTCTTGCCTGTGTCTAGCCTGTGTCTAGCATGTGTCTAGCCAGTGTCTAGCCTGTGTCTAGCCTGTGCCTGGCCTGTGACTGGCATGTGCATAGCCTGTGCCTAGCCAGTGCCGAGCCTGTGCCTAGCCTGTGCCTAGCCTGTGCCTAGCCTGTGCCTAGCCTGTGCCTAGCCTGTGCCTAGCCTGTGCCTAGCCTGTGCCTAGCTTGTGCCTAGCCTGTGCCTAGCTTGTGCCTAGCCTGTGCCTAGCCTGTGCCTAGCCTGTGCCTAACCTGTGCCTAGCCTGTGCCTAGCCTGTGCCTAGCCTGTGCCTAGCCTGTGCCTAGCCTGTGCCTAGCCTGTGCCTAGCCTGTGCCTAGCCTGTGCCTAGCCTGTGCCTAGCCAGTGCCTAGCCTGTGCCTAGCCTGTGCCTAGCCTGTGCCTAGCCTGTGCCTAGCCTGTGTCTAGCCTGTGCCTAGCCTGTGTCTAGCCAGTGCCTAGCCTGTGCCTAGCCAGTGTCTAGCCTTTGTCTAGCCTGTGCATAGCCAGATTCTAGCCTGTGCCTAGCCAGTGTATAGCCTCTGTCTAGCCTGTGTCATGTCTGTGTCTTGACGGTGTCTAGCCGGTTTCTAGCCGGTTTCTAGCCTATGCTTAGCCTGTGCCAAGCCTGTGCCTAGCCTTTGCCTAGCCTGTGCCTAGCCTGTGCCTAGCCAGTGCCTAGCCTGTGCCTAGCCTGTGCCTAGCCTGTGCCTAGCCTCTGCCTAGCCTGTGCCTAGCCTGTGCCTAGCCTGTGCCTAGCCTGTGCCTAGCCTGTGCCTAGCCCAGCCTAGCCTGTGCCTAGCCTGTGCCTAGCCTGTGCCTAGCCTGTGCCTAGCCTGTGCCTAGCCTGTGCCTAGCCGGTGCCTAGCCTGTGCCTAGCCTGTGCCTAGCCTGTGCCTAGCCTGTGCCTAGCCTGTGCCTAGCCTGTGCCTAGCCTGTGCCTAGCCTGTGCCTAGCCTGTGCCTAGCCTGTGCCTAGCCTGTGCCTAGCCTGTGCCTAGCCTGTGCCTAGCCTGTGCCTAGCCTGTGCCTAGCCTGTGCCTAGCCTGTGCCTAGCCTGTGCCTAGCCTGTGCCTAGCCTGTGCCTAGCCTGTGCCTAGCCTGTGCCTAGCCTCTGCCTAGCCTGTGCTTAGCCAGTGTCTAGTCTGTGCCAAGCCAGTGTCTAGCCTGTGCCTAGCCAGTGTCTAGCCTGTGCCTAGCCAGTGTCTAGCCTGTGTCTAGCCTGTGCCTTGCCTGTGACTGGCATGTGCATAGCCTGTGCCTAGCCAATGTCTAGCCTGTGTCTAGCCTGTGCCTTGCCTGAGACTGGCATGAGCATAGCGTGTGCCTAGCCAGTGTCTAGCCAGTGCCTAGCCTGTGCCTAGCCAGTGTCTAGCCTATGTCTAGCCTGTGCATAGCCAGAGTCTAGCCTGTGCCTACTCTGTGTCTTGACGGTGTCTAGCCAGTGTCTAGCCTGTGCTTAGCCTGTGCCTAGCCTGTTCATAGCCTGTTCCTAGCCTGTGCCTAGCCTGTGCCTAGCCTGTGCCTAGCCAGTGCCTAGCCAGTGCCTAGCCAGTGCCTAGCCAGTGCCTAGCCTGTGCCTAGCCTGTGCCTAGCCTGTGCCTAGCCTGTGCCTAGCCTGTGCCTAGCCTGTGCCTAGCCTGTGCCTAGCCTGTGCCTAGCCTGTGCTTAGCTTGTGCCTAGCCTGTGCCTAGCCTGTGCCTAGCCTGTGCCTAGCTTGTGCCTAGCCTGTGCCTAGCCTGTGCCTAGCCTGTGCCTAGCCTGTGCCTAGCCTGTGCCTAGCCTGTGCCTAGCCTGTGCCTAGCCTGTGCCTAGCCTGTGCCTAGCCTGTGTCTAGCCTGTGCCTAGCCTGTGCCTAGCCTGTGTCTAGCCTATGTCTAGCCTGTGTCTAGCCTGTGTATAGCCTCTGTCTAGCCTATGTCTAGCCTGTGTCTAGCCTGTGTCTAGCCTGTGTCTAGCCTGTGTCTAGCCTGTGTCTAGCCAGTGCCTAGCCTGTGCCTTGCCAGTGTCTAGCCTTTGTCTAGCCTGTACATAGCCAAAGTCTAGCCTGTGCCTAGCCAGTGTATAGCCTCTGTCTAGCCTGTGTCTTGTCTGTGTCGTGACGGTGTCTAGCCGGTGTCTAGCCGGTGTCTGGCCTATGCGTAGCCTGTGCCAAGGCTGTGCCTAGCCTTTGCCTAGCCTGTGCCTAGCCAGTGCATAGCCAGTGCATAGCCAGTGCCTAGCCTGTGCCTAGCCTGTACCTAGCCTGTGCCTAGCTAGTGCCTAGCCTGTGCCTTGCCTCTGCCTAGCCTGTGCCTAGCCTGTGCCTAGCCTGTGCCTAGCCTGTGCCTAGCCTGTGCCTAGCCTGTGCTTAGCCAGTGTCTAGTCTGTGCCAAGCCAGTGTCTAGCCTGTGCTTAGACAGTGTCTAGCATGTGTCTAGCCTGTGCCTTGCCTGTGACTGGCATGTGCATAGCCTGTGCCTAGCCAGTGTCCAGCCTGTGTCTAGCCTGTGCCTTGCCTGAGACTGGCATGAGCATAGCGTGGGCCTAGCCAGTGTCTAGCCAGTGCCTAGCCTGTGCCTAGCCAGTGTCTAGCCTTTGTCTAGCCTGTGCATAGCCAGAGTCTAGCCTGTGCCTAGTCTGTGTCTTGACGGTGTCTAGCCGGTGTCTAGCCAGTGTCTAGCCTGTGCTTAGCCTGTGCGTAGCCTGTTCATAGCCTGTTCCTAGCCTGTTCCTAGCCTGTGCCTAGCCTGTGCCTAGCCAGTGCCTAGCCAGTGCCTAGCCAGTGCCTAGCCAGTGCCTAGCCTGTGTCTAGCCTGTGTCTAGCCTGTGTCTAGCCTGTGTCTAGCCTGTGTCTAGCCTGTGTCTAGCCTGTGTCTAGCCTGTGTCTAGCCTGTGTCTAGCCTGTGTCTAGCCTGTGTCTAGCCTGTGTCTAGCCTGTGTCTAGCCTGTGTCCTAGCCTGTGTCTAGCCTGTGTCTAGCCTGTGTCTAGCATGTGTCTAGCCTGTGTCTAGCCTGTGTCTAGCCTGTGTCTAGCATGTGTCTAGCCTGTGTCTAGCCTGTGTCTAGCCTGTGTCTAGCCAGTGCCTAGCTTGTGTCTAGCCTGTGTCTAGCCTGTGTCTAGCCTGTGTCTAGCCTGTGTCTAGCCTGTGTCTAGCCTGTGTCTAGCCTGGGTCTAGCCTGTGCACAGCCAGTGTATAGCCTGTGTCTAGCCTGTGTCTAGCCTTTGTCTAGCCTGTGCCTAGCCTGTGCCTAGCCAGTGCCTAGCCAGTGCCTAGCCAGTGCCTAGCCAGTGCCTAGCCAGTGCCTAGCCTGTGTCTAGCCTGTGTCTAGCCTGTGTCTAGCCTGTGTCTAGCCTGTGTCTAGCCTGTGTCTAGCCTGTGTCTAGCCTGTGTCTAGCCTGTGTCTAGCCTGTGTCTAGCCTGTGTCTAGCCTGTGTCTAGCCTGTGTCTAGCCTGTGTCCAGCCTGTGTATAGCCTGTGTCTAGCCTGTGTCTAGCCTGTGTCTAGCCTGTGTCTAGCCTGTGTCTAGCCTGTGTCTAGCCTGTGTCTAGCCTGTGTCTAGCCTTTGTCTAGCCTGTGCATAGCCAGAGTCTAGCCTGTGTCTTGTCTGTATCTTGACGGTGGCTAGCCGGTGTCTAGCCTGTACTTAGCCTGTGCCAAGCCTGTGCCTAGCCTTTGCCTAGCCTGTGCCTAGCCTGTGCCTAGCTAGTGCCTAGCCAGTGCCTAGCCTGTGCCTAGCCTGTGCCTAGCCTCTGCCCTAGCCTGTGCCTAGCCTGTGCCTAGCCTGTGCCTAGCCTGTGCCTAGCCTGTGCCTAGCCTGTGCCTAGCCTGTGCCTAGCCTGTGCCTAGCCTGTGCCTAGCCTGTGCCTAGCCTGTGCCTAGCCTGTGCCTAGCCTGTGCCTAGCCTGTGCCTAGCCTGTGCCTAGCCTGTGCCTAGCCTGTGCCTAGCCTGTGCCTAGCCTGTGCCTAGCCTGTGCCTAGCCTGTGCCTAGCCTGTGCCTAGCCTGTGCCTAGCCTGTGCCTAGCCAGCCTAGCCTGTGCCTAGCCTGTGTCTAGCCTGTGTCTAGCCTGTGTCTAGCCTGTGTCTAGCCTGTGTCTAGCCTGTGTCTAGCCTGTGTCTAGCCTGTGTCTAGCCTGTGTCTAGCCTGTGTCTAGCCTGTGTCTAGCCTGTGTCTAGCCTGTGTCTAGCCTGTGTCTAGCCTGTGTCTAGCCTGTGTCTAGCCTGTGTCTAGCCTGTGTCTAGCCTGTATCTAGCCTGTGTCTAGCCTGTGTCTAGCCTGTGTCTAGCCTGTGTCTAGCCTGTGTCTAGCCTGTATCTAGCCTGTGTCTAGCCTGTGTCTAGCCTGTGTCTAGCCTGTGTCTAGCCTGTGTCTAGCCTGTGTCTAGCCTGTGTCTAGCCTGTGTCTAGCCTGTGTCTAGCCTGTGTCCAGCCTGTGTATAGCCTGTGTCTAGCCTGTGTCTAGCCTGTGTCTAGCCTGTGTCTAGCCTGTGTCTAGCCAGTGCCTAGCCTGTGTCTAGCCTGTGTCTAGCCAGTGCCTAGCCTGTGCCTAGCCAGTGTCTAGCCTTTGTCTAGCCTGTGCATAGCCAGAGTCTAGCCTGTGCACAGCCAGTGTATAGCCTCTGTCTAGCCTGTGTCTTGTCTGTATCTTGACGGTGCCTAGCCGGTGTCTAGCCTGTACTTAGCCTGTGCCAAGCCTGTGCCTAGCCTTTGCCTAGCCTGTGCCTAGCCTGTGCCTAGCCTGTGCCTAGCCTGTGTCTAGCCTGTGTCTAGCCTGTGTCTAGCCTGTGTCTAGCCTGTGTCTAGCCTGTGTCTAGCCTGTGTCTAGCCTGTGTCTAGCCTGTGTCTAGCCTGTGTCTAGCCTGTGTCTAGCCTGTGTCTAGCCTGTGTCTAGCCTGTGTCCAGCCTGTGTATAGCCTGTGTCTAGCCTGTGTCTAGCCTGTGTCTAGCCTGTGTCTAGCCTGTGTCTAGCCTGTGTCTAGCCTGTGTCTAGCCTGTGTCTAGCCTTTGTCTAGCCTGTGCATAGCCAGAGTCTAGCCTGTGTCTTGTCTGTATCTTGACGGTGGCTAGCCGGTGTCTAGCCTGTACTTAGCCTGTGCCAAGCCTGTGCCTAGCCTTTGCCTAGCCTGTGCCTAGCCTGTGCCTAGCTAGTGCCTAGCCAGTGCCTAGCATGTGCCTAGCCTGTGCCTAGCCTGTGCCTAGCCTCTGCCCAGCCTGTGCCTAGCCTGTGCCTAGCCTGTGCCTAGCCTGTGCCTAGCCTGTGCCTAGCCTGTGCCTAGCCTGTTCCTAGCCTGTTCCTAGCCTGTGCCTAGCCTGTGCCTAGCCTGTGCCTAGCCTGTGCCTAGCCTGTGCCTAGCCTGTGCCTAGCCTGTGCCTAGCCTGTGCCTAGCCTGTGCCTATCCTGTGCCTAGCCTGTGCCTAGCCTGTTCCTAGCCTGTTCCTAGCCTGTGCATAGCCTGTGCCCTAGCCTGTGCCTAGCCTGTGCCTAGCCTGTGTCTAGCCTGTGTCTAGCCTGTGTCTAGCCTGTGTCTAGCCTGTGTCTAGCCTGTGTCTAGCCTGTGTCTAGCCTGTGTCTAGCCTGTGTCTAGCCTGTATCTAGCCTGTGTCTAGCCTGTGTCTAGCCTGTGTCTAGCCTGTGTCTAGCCTGTGTCTAGCCTGTGTCTAGCCTGTGTCTAGCCTGTGTCTAGCCTGTGTCTAGCCTGTATCTAGCCTGTGTCTAGCCTGTGTCTAGCCTGTGTCTAGCCTGTGTCTAGCCTGTGTCTAGCCTGTGTCTAGCCTGTGTCTAGCCTGTGTCTAGCCTGTGTCTAGCCTGTGTCTGGCCTGTGTCTAGCCTGTGTCTAGCCTGTGTCTAGCCTGTGTCTAGCCTGTGTCTAGCCTGTGTCTAGCCTGTGTCTAGCCTGTGTCTAGCCTGTGTCTAGCCTGTGTCTAGCCTGTGTATAACCTGTGTCTAGCCTGTGTCTAGCCTGTGTCTAGCCTGTGTCTAGCCTGTGTCTAGCCAGTGCCTAGCCTGTGTCTAGCCTGTGTCTAGCCAGTGCCTAGCCTGTGCCTAGCCAGTGTCTAGCCTTTGTCTAGCCTGTGCATAGCCAGAGTCTAGCCTGTGCACAGCCAGTGTATAGCCTCTGTCTAGCCTGTGTCTTGTCTGTATCTTGACGGTGCCTAGCCGGTGTCTAGCCTGTACTTAGCCTGTGCCAAGCCTGTGCCTAGCTTTTGCCTAGCCTGTGCCTAGCCTGTGCCTAGCCTGTGCCTAGCCTGTGCCTAGCCTGTGCCTAGCCTGTGCCTAGCCTGTGCCTAGCCTGTGCCTAGCCTGTGCCTAGCCTGTGCCTAGCCTGTGCCTAGCCTGTGCCTAGCCTGTGCCTAGCCTGTGCCTAGCCTGTGCCTAGCCTGTGCCTAGCCTGTGCCTAGCCTGTGCCTAGCCTGTGCCTAGCCTGTGCCTAGCCCTGTGCCTAGCCTGTGCCTAGCCTGTGCCTAGCCTGTGCCTAGCCTGTGCCTCAGCCTGTGCCTAGCCTGTGCCTAGCCTGTGCCTAGCCTGTGCCTAGCCTGTGCCTAGCCTGTGCCTAGCCTGTGCCTAGCCTGTGCCTAGCCTGTGCCTAGCCTGTGCCTAGCCTGTGCCTAGCCTGTGCCTAGCCTGTGCCTGCCCAGCCTGTGCCTAGCCTGTGCCTAGCCTGTGCCTAGCCTGTGCCTAGCGTGTGCCTAGCCTGTGCCTAGCCTGTGCCTAGCCTGTGCCTAGCCTGTGCCTAGCCTGTGCCTAGCCTGTGCCTAGCCTGTGCCTAGCCTGTGCCTAGCCTGTGCCTAGCCTGTGCCTAGCCTGTGCCTAGCCTGTGCCTAGCCTGTGCCTAGCCTGTGCCTAGCCTGTGCCTAGCCTGTGCCTAGCCTGTGCCTAGCCTGTGTCTAGCCTATGTCTAGCCTGTGTATAGCCTCTGTCTAGCCTATGGCTAGCCTGTGTCTAGCCTGTGTCTAGCCTGTGTCTAGCCTGTGTCTAGCCTGTGTCTAGCCTGTGTCTAGCCTGTCTCTAGCCTGTGTCTAGCCTGTTTCTAGCCTGTATCTAGCCTGTGTCTAGCCTGTGTCTAGCCTGTGTCTAGCCTGTGTCTAGCCTGTGTCTAGCCTGTGTCTAGCCAGTGCCTAGCCTGTGTCTAGCCTGTGTCTAGCCTGTGTCTAGCCTGTGTCTAGCGTGTGTCTAGCCTGTGTCTAGCCTGTGTCTAGCCTGTGTCCAACCTGTGTATAACCTGTGTCTAGCCTGTGTCTAGCCTGTGTCTAGCCTGTGTCTAGCCTGTGTCTAGCCAGTGTCTAGCCTGTGTCTAGCCAGTGCCTAGCCTGTGCCTAGCCAGTGTCTAGCCTTTGTCTAGCCTGTGCATAGCCAGAGTCTAGCCTGTGCACAGCCAGTGTATAGCCTCTGTCTAGCCTGTGTCTTGTCTGTATCTTGACGGTGCCTAGCCGGTCTAGCCAGTGTCTAGCCTATGTCTAGCCTGTGCCTAGCCAGTGTCTAGCCTGTGTCTTGCCTGTGTCTAGCCTGTGTCTAGCCTGTGTCTAGCCTGTGTCTAGCCTGTGTCTAGCCTCTGTCTAGCCTGTATCTAGCCTCTGTCTAGCCTGTGTCTAGCCTGTGTCTAGCCTGTGTCTAGCCTGTGTCTAGCCTGTGTCTAGCCTGTGTCTAGCCTGTGTCTAGCCAGTGCCTAGCCTGTGCCTAGCTAGTGCCTAGCCAGTGCCTAGCCTGTGCCTAGCCAGTGCCTAGCCTCTGTCTAGCCTATGTCTAGCCTGTGTCTAACCTGTGCCTAGCCTCTGTCTAGCCTATGTCAAGCCTGTGTCTAGCCTGTGTTTAGCCTCTGTCTAGCCTGTGTCTAGCCTGTGTCTAGCCTGTGTCTAGCCTGTGTCTAGCCTGTGTCTAGCCAGTGCCTAGCCTGTGCCTAGCTAGTGCCTAGCCAGTGCCTAGCCTGTGCCTAGCCAGTGCATAGCCTGTGCTAACCTGTGCCTAGCCTCTGTCTAGCCTATGTCTAGCCTGTGTCTAACCTGTGCCTAGCCTCTGTCTAGCCTATGTCTAGCCTGTGTCTAGCCTGTGTTTAGCCTCTGTCTAGCCTGTGTCTAGCCTGTGTCTAGCCTGTGTCTAGCCTGTGTCTAGCCTGTGTCTAGCCTGTGTCTAGCCTGTGTCTAGCCTGTGTCTAGCCTCTGTCTAGCCTGTATCTAGCCTCTGTCTAGCCTGTGTCTAGCCTGTGTCTAGCCTGTGTCTAGCCTGTGTCAAGCTTGTGTCTAGCCTGTGTCTAGCCTGTGTCTAGCCTGTGTCTAGCCTGTGTCTTGCCTGTGTCTAGCCTGTGTCTAGCCTGTGTCTAACCTGTGTCTAGCCTGTGTCTAGCCTGTTTCTAGGCTGTGTCTAGCCTGTGTCCAGCCTGTGTCTAGCCTGTGTCTAGCCTGTGTCTAGCCTGTATCTAGCCAGTGCCTAGCCTGTGCCTAGCCAGTGTCTAGCCTTTGTCTAGCCTGTGCATAGCCAGAGTCTAGCCTGTGCCTAGCCAGTGTATAGCCTCTTTCTAGCCTGTGTCTTGTCTGTGTCTTGACGGTGTCTAGCCTGTGCTTAGCCTGTGCCAAGCCTGTGCCTAGCCTTTGCCTAGCCTGTGCCTAGCCAGTGCCAAGCCTGTGCCTAGCCTGTGCCTAGCCTGTGCCTAGCTTGTGCCTAGCCTGTGCCTAGCCTCTGCCTAGCCTGTGCCTAGCCTGTGCCTAGCCTGTGCCTAGCCTGTGCCTAGCCTGTGCCTAGCCTGTGCCTAGCATGTGCCTAGCCTGTGCCTAGCCTGTGTCTAGCCTGTGTCTAGCCTGTGCTTAGCTTGTGCCTAGCCTGTGCCTAGCCTGTGCTTAGCTTGTGCCTAGCCTGTGCCTAGCCTATGCCTAGCCTGTGCCTAGCCTGTGCCTAGCCTGTGCCTAGCCTGTGCCTCGCCTGTGTCTAGCCTGTGTCTAGCCTGTGCCTTGCCTGAGACAGGCATGTGCATAACGTTTGCCTTGCCAGTGTCTAGCCAGTGCCTAGCCTGTGTCTAGCCAGTGTCTAGCCTGTACATAGCCTGTGCATAGCCTGTGTGTAGCCTGTGCCTAGCCAGTTTCTAGCCTGTGTCTAGCCTGTGCTTAGCCAGTGTCTAGTCTGTGCCAAGCCAGTGTCTACCCTGTGCCTAGGCAGTGTCTAGCCTGTGTCTAGCCTGTGTCTAGCCTGTGTCTAGCCTGTGCCTTGCCTGTGACTGGCATGTGCATAGCCTGAGCCTAGGCAGTGTCTAGCCTGTGTATTGCCTGTGCCTTGCCTGAGACTGGCATGTGCATAGCGTGTGCCTTGCCAGTGTCTAGCCAGTACCTAGCCTGAGACAGGCATGTGCATAGCGTGTGCCTAGCCAGTGTCTAGCCAGAGTCTAGCCTGTGCCTAGCCAGTGTGTAGCCTCTGTCTATCATGTGTCTGGTCTGTGTCTTGACGGTGTCTAGCCTGTGTCTAGCCTGTGTCTAGCCTGTGTCTAGCCTGTGTCTAGCCTGTGTCTAGCCTGTGTCTAGCCTGTGTCTAGCCTGTGTCTAGCCTGTGTCTAGCCTGTGTCTAGCCTTTGTCTAGCCTGTATCTAGCCTCTGTCTAGCCTGTGTCTAGCCTGTGCCTAGCCTGTGTCTAGTTGGTGTCTAGCCTGTGTCTAGCCTGTGTCTAGCCTGTGTCTAGCCTGTGTCTTGCCTGTGTCTAGCCTGTGTCTAGCCTGTACTAGCCTGTGTCTAGCCTGTGTCTAGCCTGTGTCTAGCCTGTGTCCAGCCTGTGTATAGCCTGTGTCTAGCCTGTGTCTAGCCTGTGTCTAGCCTGTGTCTAGCCTGTATCTAGCCAGTGCCTAGCCTGTGCCTAGCCAGTGTCTAGCCTTTGTCTAGCCTTTGTCTAGCCTGTGCATAGCCAGAGTCTAGCCTGAGCCTAGCCAGTTTATAGCCTCTGTCTAGCCTGTGACTTGTCTGTGTCTTGACGGTGTCTAGCCTGTGCTTAGCCTGTGCCAAGCCTGTGCCTAGCCTTTGCCTAGCCTGTGCTTATCCAGTGCCTAGCCTGTGCCTAGCCTGAGCCTAGCCTGTGCCTAGCTTGTGCCTAGCCTGTGCCTAGCCTCTGCCTAGCCTGTGCCTAGCCTGTGCCTAGCCTGTGCCTAGCCTGTGCCTAGCCTGTGCCTAGCCTGTGCCTAGCCTGTGCCTAGCATGTGCCTAGCCTGTGCCTAGCCTGTGTCTAGCCTGTGTCTAGCCTGTGTATAGCCTGTGTCTAGCCTATGTCTAGCCTGTGTCTAGCCTGTATCTAGCTTGTGTCTAGCCTGTATCTAGCTTGTGTCTAGCCTGTGTCTAGCCTGTCTCTAGCCTGTGTCTAGCCTATGTCTAGCCTGTGTCTAGCCTGTGTCTAGCCTGTGTTTAGCCTGTGTCTAGCCTGTGTCTAGCCTGTGTCTAGCCTGTGTCTAGCCTGTGTTTAGCCAGTGCCTAGCCAGTGCCTAGCCTGTGCCTAGCCAGTGCCTAGCCTGTGCCTAGCCAGTGTCTAGCCCTTGTCTAGCCTGTGCATAGCCAGAGTCTAGCCTGTGCCTAGCCAGTGTATAGCCTGTGCCTAGCCAGTTTCTAGCCTGTGTCTAGCCTGTGCCTAGCCAGTTTCTAGCCTGTGTCTAGCCTGTGCTTAGCCAGTGTCTAGTCTGTGCCAAGCCAGTGTCTAGCCTGTGCCTAGCAGTGTCTAGCCTGTGTCTAGCCTGTGCCTGGCCTGTGCCTAGCCTGTGCCTAGCTTGTGCCTAGCCTGTGCCTAGCCTATGCCTAGCCTGTGCCTAGCCTGTGCCTAGCCTGTGCCTAGCCAGTGTCTAGCCTTTGTCTAGCCTGTGCATTGCCAGAGTCTAGCCTGTGCCTAGCCAGTGTATAGCCTCTGTCTAGCCTGTGTCTTGTCTGTGTCGTGACGGTGTCTAGCCGGTGTCTGGCCTATGCTTAGCCTGTGCCAAGCCTGTGCATAGCCTTTGCCCAGCCTGTGCCTAGCCAGTGCCTAGCCAGTGCCTAGCCTGTGCCTAGCCTGTACCTAGCCTGTGCCTAGCTAGTGCCTAGCCTGTGCCTTGCCTCTGCCTAGCCTGTGCCTAGCCTGTGCCTAGCCTGTGCCTAGCCTGTGCTTAGCCAGTGTCTAGTATGTGCCAAGCCTGTGCCTTGCCTGTGACTGGCATGTGCATAGCCTGTGCCTAGCCAGTGTCCAGCCTGTGTCTAGCCTGTGCCTTGCCTGAGACTGGCATGAGCATAGCGTGGGCCTAGCCAGTGTCTAGCCAGTGCCTAGCCTAGCCAGTGTCTAGCCTTTGTCTAGCCTGTGCATAGCCAGAGTCTAGCCTGTGCCTAGTCTGTGTCTTGACGGTGTCTAGCCGGTGTCTAGCCAGTGTCTAGCCTGTGCTTAGCCTGTGCCTAGCCTGTTCATAGCCTGTTCCTAGCCTGTGCCTAGCCTGTGCCTAGCCAGTGCCTAGCCAGTGCCTAGCCAGTGCCTAGCCAGTGCCTAGCCTGTGCCTAGCATGTGCCTAGCCTGTGCCTAGCCTGTGCCTAGCCTGTGCCTAGCCTGTGCCTAGCTTGTGCCTAGCCTGTGCCTAGCCTGTGCCTAGCCTGTGCCTAGCCTGTGTGTAGCCTGTGTCTAGCTTGTGCCTAGCCTGTGCCTAGCCTCTGCCTAGCCTGTGCCTAGCCTGTGCCTAGCCTGTGCCTAGCCTGTGCCTAGCCTGTGCCTAGCCTGTGCCTAGCCTGTGCCTAGCATGTGCCTAGCCTGTGCCTAGCCTGTGTCTAGCCTGTGTCTAGCCTGTGCTTAGCTTGTGCCTAGCCTGTGCCTAGCCTGTGCTTAGCTTGTGCCTAGCCTGTGCCTAGCCTATGCCTAGCCTGTGCCTAGCCTGTGCCTAGCCTGTGCCTAGCCTGTGCCTCGCCTGTGTCTAGCCTGTGTCTAGCCTGTGCCTTGCCTGAGACAGGCATGTGCATAACGTTTGCCTTGCCAGTGTCTAGCCAGTGCCTAGCCTGTGTCTAGCCAGTGTCTAGCCTGTACATAGCCTGTGCATAGCCTGTGTGTAGCCTGTGCCTAGCCAGTTTCTAGCCTGTGTCTAGCCTGTGCTTAGCCAGTGTCTAGTCTGTGCCAAGCCAGTGTCTACCCTGTGCCTAGGCAGTGTCTAGCCTGTGTCTAGCCTGTGTCTAGCCTGTGCCTTGCCTGTGACTGGCATGTGCATAGCCTGAGCCTAGGCAGTGTCTAGCCTGTGTATTGCCTGTGCCTTGCCTGAGACAGGCATGTGCATAGCGTGTGCCTAGCCAGTGTCTAGCCAGAGTCTAGCCTGTGCCTAGCCAGTGTGTAGCCTCTGTCTATCATGTGTCTGGTCTGTGTCTTGACGGTGTCTAGCCTGTGTCTAGCCTGTGTCTAGCCTGTGTCTAGCCTGTGTCTAGCCTGTGTCTAGCCTGTGTCTAGCCTGTGTCTAGCCTGTGTCTAGCCTGTGTCTAGCCTGTGTCTAGCCTGTGTCTAGCCTGTGTCTAGCCTGTATCTAGCCTCTGTCTAGCCTGTGTCTAGCCTGTGTCTAGCCTGTGTCTAGTTGGTGTCTAGCCTGTGTCTAGCCTGTGTCTAGCCAGTGTCTAGCCTGTGTCTTGCCTGTGTCTAGCCTGTGTCTAGCCTGTACTAGCCTGTGTCTAGCCTGTGTCTAGCCTGTGTCTAGCCTGTGTCCAGCCTGTGTATAGCCTGTGTCTAGCCTGTGTCTAGCCTGTGTCTAGCCTGTGTCTAGCCTGTATCTAGCCAGTGCCTAGCCTGTGCCTAGCCAGTGTCTAGCCTTTGTCTAGCCTTTGTCTAGCCTGTGCATAGCCAGAGTCTAGCCTGAGCCTAGCCAGTTTATAGCCTCTGTCTAGCCTGTGACTTGTCTGTGTCTTGACGGTGTCTAGCCTGTGCTTAGCCTGTGCCAAGCCTGTGCCTAGCCTTTGCCTAGCCTGTGCTTATCCAGTGCCTAGCCTGTGCCTAGCCTGAGCCTAGCCTGTGCCTAGCTTGTGCCTAGCCTGTGCCTAGCCTCTGCCTAGCCTGTGCCTAGCCTGTGCCTAGCCTGTGCCTAGCCTGTGCCTAGCCTGTGCCTAGCCTGTGCCTAGCCTGTGCCTAGCATGTGCCTAGCCTGTGCCTAGCCTGTGTCTAGCCTGTGTCTAGCCTGTGTATAGCCTGTGTCTAGCCTATGTCTAGCCTGTGTCTAGCCTGTATCTAGCTTGTGTCTAGCCTGTATCTAGCTTGTGTCTAGCCTGTGTCTAGCCTGTCTCTAGCCTGTGTCTAGCCTATGTCTAGCCTGTGTCTAGCCTGTGTCTAGCCTGTGTTTAGCCTGTGTCTAGCCTGTGTCTAGCCTGTGTCTAGCCTGTGTCTAGCCTGTGTTTAGCCAGTGCCTAGCCAGTGCCTAGCCTGTGCCTAGCCAGTGCCTAGCCTGTGCCTAGCCAGTGTCTAGCCCTTGTCTAGCCTGTGCATAGCCAGAGTCTAGCCTGTGCCTAGCCAGTGTATAGCCTGTGCCTAGCCAGTTTCTAGCCTGTGTCTAGCCTGTGCCTAGCCAGTTTCTAGCCTGTGTCTAGCCTGTGCTTAGCCAGTGTCTAGTCTGTGCCAAGCCAGTGTCTAGCCTGTGCCTAGGCAGTGTCTAGCCTGTGTCTAGCCTGTGCCTGGCCTGTGCCTAGCCTGTGCCTAGCTTGTGCCTAGCCTGTGCCTAGCCTATGCCTAGCCTGTGCCTAGCCTGTGCCTAGCCTGTGCCTAGCCAGTGTCTAGCCTTTGTCTAGCCTGTGCATTGCCAGAGTCTAGCCTGTGCCTAGCCAGTGTATAGCCTCTGTCTAGCCTGTGTCTTGTCTGTGTCGTGACGGTGTCTAGCCGGTGTCTGGCCTATGCTTAGCCTGTGCCAAGCCTGTGCATAGCCTTTGCCCAGCCTGTGCCTAGCCAGTGCCTAGCCAGTGCCTAGCCTGTGCCTAGCCTGTACCTAGCCTGTGCCTAGCTAGTGCCTAGCCTGTGCCTTACCTCTGCCTAGCCTGTGCCTAGCCTGTGCCTAGCCTGTGCCTAGCCTGTGCTTAGCCAGTGTCTAGTATGTGCCAAGCCTGTATCTTGCCTGTGACTGGCATGTGCATAGCCTGTGCCTAGCCAGTGTCCAGCCTGTGTCTAGCCTGTGCCTTGCCTGAGACTGGCATGAGCATAGCGTGGGCCTAGCCAGTGTCTAGCCAGTGCCTAGCCTAGCCAGTGTTTAGCCTTTGTCTAGCCTGTGCATAGCCAGAGTCTAGCCTGTGCCTAGTCTGTGTCTTGACGGTGTCTAGCCGGTGTCTAGCCAGTGTCTAGCCTGTGCTTAGCCTGTGCCTAGCCTGTTCATAGCCTGTTCCTAGCCTGTGCCTAGCCTGTGCCTAGCCAGTGCCTAGCCAGTGCCTAGCCAGTGCCTAGCCAGTGCCTAGCCTGTGCCTAGCATGTGCCTAGCCTGTGCCTAGCCTGTGCCTAGCCTGTGCCTAGCCTGTGCCTAGCTTGTGCCTAGCCTGTGCCTAGCCTGTGCCTAGCCTGTGCCTAGCCTGTGTGTAGCCTGTGTCTAGCCTGTGTCTAGCCTGTGTCTAGCCTGTATCTAGCCTGTGTCTAGCCTGTGTCTAGCCTGTGTCTAGCCTGTGTCTAGCCTGTGTCTAGCCTGTGTCTAGCCTGTGTCTAGCCTGTGTCTAGCCTGTGTCTAGCCTGTGTCTAGCCTGTGTCTAGCCTGTGTCTAGCCTGTGTCTAGCCTGTGTCCAGCCTGTGTATAGCCTATGTCTAGCCTGTGCCTAGCCAGTGTATAGCCTCTGTCTAGTCTGTGTCTAGTATGTGTATTGACGGTGTCTAGCCGGTGTCTAGCCTGTGTCTAGCCTGTGTCTAGCCTGTGTCTAGCCTGTGTCTAGCCTGTGCCTAGCCTGTTCCTAGCCTGTTCATAGCCTGTTCCTAGCCTGTGCCTAGCCTGTGCCTAGCCAGTGCCTAGCCAGTGCCTAGCCTGTGCCTAGCCTGTGCCTAGCCTGCGCCTAGCCTGTGCCTAGCCTGTGCCTAGCTTGTGCCTAGCCTGTGCCTAGCCTGTGCCTAGCCTGTGCCTAGCCTGTGCCTAGCCTGTGTGTAGCCTGTGTCTAGCCTGTGCATAGCCTGTATCTAGCCTGTGTCTAGCCTGTGTCTAGCCTGTGTCTAGCCTGTGTCTAGCCTGTGTCTAGCCTGTGTCTAGCCTCTGTCTAGCCTATGTCTAGCCTGTGTCTAGCCTGTGTCTAGCCTGTGTCTAGCCTGTGTCTAGCCTGTGTCTAGCCTGTGTCTAGCCTCTGTCTAGCCTGTATCTAGCCTCTGTCTAGCCTGTGTCTAGCCTGTGTCTAGCCTGTGTCTAGCTTGTGTCTAGCCTGTGTCTAGCCTGTGTCTAGCCTGTGTCTAGCCTGTGTCTTGCTTGTGTCTAGCCTGTGTCTAGCTTGTGTCTAGCCTGTGTCTAGCCTGTGTCTAGCCTGTGTCTAGCCTGTATCTTGCCTGTGTCTAGCCTGTGTCTAGCCTGTGTCTAGCCTGTGTCTAGCCTGTGTCTAGCCTGTGTCTAGGCTGTGTCTAGCCTGTGTCTAGCCTGTGTCCAGCCTGTGTATAGCCTGTGTCTAGCCTGTGTCTAGCCTGTGTCTAGCCTGTGTCTAGCCTGTGTCTAGCCTGTGTCTAGCCTGTGTCTAGCCTGTGTCTAGCCTGTGTCTAGCCTCTGTCTAGCCTGTATCTAGCCTCTGTTTAGCCTGTGTCTAGCCTGTGTCTAGTCTGTGTCTAGCTTGTGTCTAGCCTGTGTCTAGCCTGTGTCTAGCCTGTGTCTAGCCTGTGTCTTGCTTGTGTCTAGCCTGTGTCTAGCTTGTGTCTAGCCTGTGTCTAGCCTGTGTCTAGCCTGTGTCTAGCCTGTATCTTGCCTGTGTCTAGCCTGTGTCTAGCCTGTGTCTAGCCTGTGTCTAGCCTGTGTCTAGGCTGTGTCTAGCCTGTGTCTGGCCTGTGTCCAGCCTGTGTATAGCCTGTGTCTAGCCTGTGTCTAGCCTGTGTCTAGCCTGTGTCTAGCCTCTGTCTAGCCTGTATCTAGCCTCTGTCTAGCCTGTGTCTAGCCTGTGTCTAGCTTGTGTCTAGCCTGTGTCTAGCCAGTGCCTAGCCAGTGCCTAGCCTGTGTCTAGCCTGTGTCTAGCCTGTGTCTAGCCTGTATCTTGCCTGTGTCTAGCCTGTGTCTAGCCTGTGTCTAGCCTGTGTCTAGCCTGTGTCTAGGCTGTGTCTAGCCTGTGTCTAGCCTGTGTCTAGCCTGTGTTTAGCCTGTGTCTAGCCTGTGTCTAGCCTGTGTCTAGCCTGTGTCTAGCCTGTGTCTAGCCAGTGCCTAGCCAGTGCCTAGCCTGTGCCTAGCCAGTGTCTAGCCTTTGTCTAGCCTATGCATAGCCAGAGTCTAGCCTGTGCCTAGCCAGTGTATAGCCTGTGCCTAGCCAGTTTCTAGCCTGTGTCTAGCCTGTGCTTAGCCAGTGTCTAGTCTGTGGCAAGCCAGTGTCTAGCCTAAGCCTAGGCAGTGTCTAGCCTGTGTCTAGCCTGTGTCTAGCCTGTGCCTGGCCTGTTCCTAGCCTGTGCCCAGCCTGTGTCTAGCCTGTGCCTTGCCTGAGACAGGCATGTGCATAACGTTTGCCTTGCCAGTGTCTAGCCAGTGCCTAGCCTGTGCCTAGCCAGTGTTTAGCCTGTGCATAGCCTGTGCATAGCCTGTGTCTAGCCTGTGCCTAGCCAGTTTCTAGCCTGTGTCTAGCCTGTGCTTAGCCAGTGTCTAGTCTGTGCCAAGCCAGTGTCTACCCTCTGCCTAGGCAGTGTCTAGCCTGTGTCTAGCCTGTGTCTAGCCTGTGCCTTGCCTGTGACTGGCATGTGCATAGCCTGTGCCTAGCCAGTGTCTTGCCTGTGTCTTGCCTGTGCCTTGCCTGAGACTGGCATGTGCATAGCGTGTGCCTAGCCAGTGTCTAGCCAGTGCCTAGCCTGAGACAGGCATGTGCATAGCGTGTGCCTAGCCAGTGTCTAGATAGAGTCTAGCCTGTGCCTAGCCAGTGTGTAGCCTCTGTCTATCATGTGTCTGGTCTAGCCTGTGTCTAGCCTGTGTCTAGCCTGTGTCTTGCCTGTGTCTAGCCTGTGTCTAGCCTGTGTCTAGCCTGTGTCTAGCCTGTGTCTAGCCTGTGTCTAGCCAGTGCCTAGCCAGTGCCTAGCCAGTGCCTAGCCTGTGCCTGGCCTGTGCCTAGCCTGTGCCTAGCTTGTGCCCAGCCAGTGCCTAGCCTATGCCTAGCCTGTGCCTAGCCTGTGCCTAGCCTGTGCCTAGCCTGTGCCTAGCCTGTGCCTAGCCTGTGCCTAGCCTGTGCCTAGCCTGTGCCTAGCCTGTGCCTAGCCTGTGCCTAGCCTGTGCCTAGCCAGTGTCTAGCCAGTGCCTAGCCTGTGCCTAGCCAGTGTTTAGCCTGTGCATAGCCTGTGCATAGCCTGTGTCTAGCCTGTGCCTAGCCAGTTTCTAGCCTGTGTCTAGCCTGTGCTTAGCCAGTGTCTAGTCTGTGCCAAGCCAGTGTCTACCCTCTGCCTAGGCAGTGTCTAGCCTGTGTCTAGCCTGTGTCTAGCCTGTGCCTTGCCTGTGACTGGCATGTGCATAGCCTGTGCCTAGCCAGTGTCTTGCCTGTGTCTTGCCTGTGCCTTGCCTGAGACTGGCATGTGCATAGCGTGTGCCTAGCCAGTGTCTAGCCAGTGCCTAGCCTGAGACAGGCATGTGCATAGCGTGTGCCTAGCCAGTGTCTAGATAGAGTCTAGCCTGTGCCTAGCCAGTGTGTAGCCTCTGTCTATCATGTGTCTGGTCTAGCCTGTGTCTAGCCTGTGTCTAGCCTGTGTCTTGCCTGTGTCTAGCCTGTGTCTAGCCTGTGTCTAGCCTGTGTCTAGCCTGTGTCTAGCCTGTGTCTAGCCAGTGCCTAGCCAGTGCCTAGCCAGTGCCTAGCCTGTGCCTGGCCTGTGCCTAGCCTGTGCCTAGCTTGTGCCCAGCCAGTGCCTAGCCTATGCCTAGCCTGTGCCTAGCCTGTGCCTAGCCTGTGCCTAGCCTGTGCCTAGCCTGTGCCTAGCCTGTGCCTAGCCTGTGCCTAGCCTGTGCCTAGCCTGTGCCTAGCCTGTGCCTAGCCTGTGCCTAGCCTGTGCCTAGCCTGTGCCTAGCCTGTGCCTAGCCTGTGCCTAGCCTGTGCCTAGCCTGTGCCTAGCCTGTGCCTAGCCTGTGCCTAGCCTGTGCCTAGCCTGTGCCTAGCCTGTGCCTAGCCTGTGCCTAGCCTGTGCCTAGCCTGTGCCTAGCCTGTGCCTAGCCTGTGCCTAGCCTGTGCCTAGCCAGTGTCAAGCCTGTGTCTAGCCTGTGCCTTGCCTGAGACAGGCATGTGCATAGCGTGTGCCTAACCAGTGCCTAACCTGTGCCTAGCCAGTGTCTAGCCTTTGTCTAGCCTGTGCATAGCCTGTGTCTAGCCTGTGCCTAGCCAGTGTATAGCCTCTGTCTAGCTTGTGTCTAGTCTGTGTCTTGACGGTGTCTAGCCGGTGTCTAGCCGGTGTCTAGCCTGTGCCTAGCCTGTGCCTAGCCTGTGCCTGGCCTGTGCCTAGCCTGTGCCTAGCCTGTGTCTAGCCTGTGTCTAGCCTGTGTCTAGCCTGTGTCTAGCCTGTGTCTAGCCTGTGTCTAGCCTGTGTCTAGCCTGTGTTTAGCCTGTGTCTAGCCTGTGTCTAGCCTGTGTCTAGCCTGTGTCTAGCCTGTGTCTAGCCTGTGCCTAGCCAGTTTCTAGCCTGTGTCTAGCCTGTGGTTAGCCAGTGTCTAGTCTGTGCCAAGCCAGTGTCTAGCCTGTGCCTAGGCAGTGTCTAGCCTGTGTATAGCCTGTGCCTAGCCAGTTTCTAGCCTGTGTCTAGCCTGTGCTTAGCCAGTGTCTAGTCTGTGCCAAGCCAGTGTCTAGCCTGTGCCTAGGCAGTGTCTAGCCTGTGTCTAGCCTGTGCCTGGCCTGTGCCTAGCCTGTGCCCAGCCTGTGCCCAGCTTGTGCCTAGCCTGTGCATAGCCTATGCCTAGCCTGTGCCTAGCCTGTGCCTAGCCTGTGCCTAGCCTGTGCCTAGCCTGTGCCTAGCCTGTGCCTAGCCTGTGCCTAGCCTGTGCCTAGCCTGTGCCTAGCCTGTGCCTAGCCTGTGTCTAGCCTGTGTCTAGCCTGTGCCTAGCCTGTGCCTAGCCAGTTTCTAGCCTGTGTCTAGCCTGTGCTTAGCCAGTGTCTAGTCTGTACCAAGCCAGTGTCTAGCCTGTGCCTAGCTTGTGCCCAGCCTGTGCCTAGCCTATGCCTAGCCTGTGCCTAGCCTGTGCCTAGCCTGTGCCTAGCCTGTGCCTAGCCTGTGCCTAGCCAGTCTCAAGCCTGTGACTAGCCTTAGACAGGCATGTGCATAGCGTGTGCCTAACCAGTGCCTAACCTGTGTCTAGCCAGTGTCTAGCCTTTGTCTAGCCTGTGCATAGCCTGTGTCTAGCTTGTGTCTAGTCTGTGTCTTGACGGTGTCTAGCCGGTGTCTAGCCGGTGTCTAGCCTGTGCCTAGCCTGTGCCTAGCCTGTGCCTGGCCTGTGCCTAGCCTGTGCCTAGCCTATGCCTAGCCTGTGTCTAGCCTGTGTCTAGCCTGTGCATAGCCTGTGTCTAGCCTGTGCCTAGCCAGTGAATAGCCTCTGTCTAGCTTGTGTCTAGTCTGTGTCTTGACGGTGTCTAGCCGGTGTCTAGCCGGTGTCTAGCCTGTGTCTAGCCTGTGTCTAGCCTGTGTCTAGCCTGTGTCTAGCCTGTGTCTAGCCTGTGTCTAGCCTGTGTCTAGCCTGTGTCTAGCCTGTGTCTAGCCTGTGTCTAGCCTGTGTCTAGCCTGTGTCTAGCCTGTGTCTCGCCTGTGTCTGGCCTGTGTCCAACCTGTGTCTAGCTTGTGTCTAGCCTGTGTCTAGCCTGTGTCTAGCCTGTGTCTAGCCTGTGTCTAGCCTGTATCAAGCCTGTGTCTAGCCTGTGTCTAGCCTGAGTCTAGCCTGTGTCTAGCATGTGTCTAGCATGTGCCTAGCCTTTGCCTAGCCTGTACCTAGCCAGTGCCTAGCGTGTACCTAGCCAGTACCTAGCCTGTACCTAGCCAGTGCCTAGCCTGTACCTACCCAGTGTATAGCCTGTGCCTAGCCAGTGTCTAGCCTGTGCCTAGCCAGTGTCTAGCCTGTGCCTAGCTAGTGTCTAGCCTGTGCCCAGCCAGTGTCTAGCCTGTGTCTAGCTTGTGCCTAGCCAGTTTCTAGCCTGTGTCTACCCTGTGCTTAGCCAGTGTCTAGTCTGTGCCAAGCCAGTGTCTAGCCTGTGCCTAGCCAGTGTCTAGCCTGTGTCTAGCCAGTGCCTAGCCTGAGACAAGCATGTGCATAGCGTGTGCCTAGCCAGTGTCTAGCCAGAGTCTAGCCTGTGCCTAGCCAGTGTATAGCCTCTGTCTAGCTTGTGTCTAGTCTGTGTCTTGACGGTGTCTAGCCGGTGTCTAGCCGGTGTCTAGCCTGTGCCTAGCCTGTGCCTAGCCTGTGCCTGGCCTGTGCCTAGCCTGTGCCTAGCCTGTGTCTAGCCTGTGTCTAGCCTGTGTCTAGCCTGTGTCTAGCCTGTGTCTAGCCTGTGTCTAGCCTGTGTCTAGCCTGTGTCTAGCCTGTGTTTAGCCTGTGTCTAGCCTGTGTCTAGCCTGTGTCTAGCCTGTGTCTAGCCTGTGTCTAGCCTGTGTCTAGCCTGTGCCTAGCCAGTTTCTAGCCTGTGTCTAGCTTGTGCTTAGCCAGTGTCTAGTCTGTACCAAGCCAGTGTCTAGCCTGTGCCTAGGCAGTGTCTAGCCTGTGTCTAGCCTGTGCCTGGCCTGTGCCTGGCCTGTGCCCAGCTTGTGCCTAGCCTGTGCCTAGCCTATGCCTAGCCTGTGCCTAGCCTGTGCCTAGCCTGTGTCTAGCCTGTGTCTAGCCTGTGCCTAGCCAGTTTCTAGCCTGTGTCTAGCCTGTGCTTAGCCAGTGTCTAGTCTGTACCAAGCCAGTGTCTAGCCTGTGCCTAGCTTGTGCCCAGCCTGTGCCTAGCCTATGCCTAGCCTGTGCCTAGCCTGTGCCTAGCCTGTGCCTAGCCTGTGCCTAGCCTGTGCCTAGCCTGTGCCTAGCCTGAGCCTAGCCTGTGCCTAGCCTGTGCCTAGCCTGTGCCTAGCCTGTGCCTAGCCTGTGCCTAGCCTGTGCCTAGCCTGTGCCTAGCCTGTGCCTAGCCTGTGCCTAGCCTGTGCCTAGCCTGTGCCTAGCCTGTGCCTAGCCTGTGCCTAGCCTGTGCCTAGCCTGTGCCTAGCCTGTGCCTAGCCTGTGTCTAGCCAGTGCCTAGCCTGAGACAAGCATGTGCATAGCGTGTGCCTAGCCAGTGTCTAGCCAGAGTCTAGCCTGTGCATAGCCAGTGTGTGGCCTCTGTCTAGCATGTGTCTAGTCTGTGTCTTGACGGTGTCTAGCCGGTGTCTAGCCTGTGTCTAGCCTGTGTCTAGCCTGTGTCTAGCCTGTGTCTAGCCTGTGTCTAGCCTGTGTCTAGCCTGTGTCTAGCCTGTGTCTAGCCTGTGTCTAGCCTGTGTCTAGCCTGTGTCTCGCCTGTGTCTGGCCTGTGTCCAACCTGTGTCTAGCTTGTGTCTAGCCTGTGTCTAGCCTGTGTCTAGCCTGTGTCTAGCCTGTGTCTAGCCTGTATCAAGCCTGTGTCTAGCCTGTGTCTAGCCTGAGTCTAGCCTGTGTCTAGCATGTGTCTAGCATGTGCCTAGCCTTTGCCTAGCCTGTATCTAGCCAGTGCCTAGCGTGTACCTAGCCAGTACCTAGCCTGTACCTAGCCAGTGCCTAGCCTGTACCTACCCAGTGTATAGCCTGTGCCTAGCCAGTGTCTAGCCTGTGCCTAGCCAGTGTCTAGCCTGTGCCTAGCTAGTGTCTAGCCTGTGCCCAGCCAGTGTCTAGCCTGTGTCTAGCTTGTGCCTAGCCAGTTTCTAGCCTGTGTCTAGCCTGTGCTTAGCCAGTGTCTAGTCTGTGCCAAGCCAGTGTCTAGCCTGTGCCTAGCCAGTGTCTAGCCTGTGTCTAGCCCGTGCCTAGCCTGTGCCTAGCCTGTGCCTAGCCTGTGCCTAGCCTGTGCCTAGCCTGTGCCTAGCCTGTGCCTAGCCTGTGCCTAGCCTGTGCCTAGCCTGTGCCTAGCCTGTGCCTAGCCTGTGCCTAGCCTGTGCCTAGCCTGTGCCTAGCCTGTGCCTAGCCTGTGCCTAGCCTGTGCCTAGCCAGTCTCAAGCCTGTGTCTAGCCTTAGACAGGCATGTGCATAGCGTGTGCCTAACCAGTGCCTAACCTGTGTCTAGCCAGTGTCTAGCCTTTGTCTAGCCTGTGCATAGCCTGTGTCTAGCTTGTGTCTAGTCTGTGTCTTGACGGTGTCTAGCCGGTGTCTAGCCGGTGTCTAGCCTGTGCCTAGCCTGTGCCTAGCCTGTGCCTGGCCTGTGCCTAGCCTGTGCCTAGCCTATGCCTAGCCTGTGTCTAGCCTGTGTCTAGCCTGTGCATAGCCTGTGTCTAGCCTGTGCCTAGCCAGTGTATAGCCTCTGTCTAGCTTGTGTCTAGTCTGTGTCTTGACGGTGTCTAGCCGGTGTCTAGCCGGTGTCTAGCCTGTGTCTAGCCTGTGTCTAGCCTGTGTCTAGCCTGTGTCTAGCCTGTGTCTAGCCTGTGTCTAGCCTGTGTCTAGCCTGTGTCTAGCCTGTGTCTAGCCTGTGTCTAGCCTGTGTCTAGCCTGTGTCTAGCCTGTGTCTAGCCTGTGTCTCGCCTGTGTCTGGCCTGTGTCCAACCTGTGTCTAGCTTGTGTCTAGCCTGTGTCTAGCCTGTGTCTAGCCTGTGTCTAGCCTGTGTCTAGCCTGTATCAAGCCTGTGTCTAGCCTGTGTCTAGCCTGAGTCTAGCCTGTGTCTAGCATGTGTCTAGCATGTGCCTAGCCTTTGCCTAGCCTATACCTAGCCAGTGCCTAGCGTGTACCTAGCCAGTACCTAGCCTGTACCTAGCCAGTGCCTAGCCTGTACCTACCCAGTGTATAGCCTGTGCCTAGCCAGTGTCTAGCCTGTGCCTAGCCAGTGTCTAGCCTGTGCCTAGCTAGTGTCTAGCCTGTGCCCAGCCAGTGTCTAGCCTGTGTCTAGCTTGTGCCTAGCCAGTTTCTAGCCTGTGTCTACCCTGTGCTTAGCCAGTGTCTAGTCTGTGCCAAGCCAGTGTCTAGCCTGTGCCTAGCCAGTGTCTAGCCTGTGTCTAGCCAGTGCCTAGCCTGAGACAAGCATGTGCATAGCGTGTGCCTAGCCAGTGTCTAGCCAGAGTCTAGCCTGTGCCTAGCCAGTGTATAGCCTCTGTCTAGCTTGTGTCTAGTCTGTGTCTTGACGGTGTCTAGCCGGTGTCTAGCCGGTGTCTAGCCTGTGCCTAGCCTGTGCCTAGCCTGTGCCTGGCCTGTGCCTAGCCTGTGCCTAGCCTGTGTCTAGCCTGTGTCTAGCCTGTGTCTAGCCTGTGTCTAGCCTGTGTCTAGCCTGTGTCTAGCCTGTGTCTAGCCTGTGTTTAGCCTGTGTCTAGCCTGTGTCTAGCCTGTGTCTAGCCTGTGTCTAGCCTGTGTCTAGCCTGTGTCTAGCCTGTGCCTAGCCAGTTTCTAGCCTGTGTCTAGCCTGTGCTTAGCCAGTGTCTAGTCTGTGCCAAGCCAGTGTCTAGCCTGTGCCTAGGCAGTGTCTAGCCTGTGTCTAGCCTGTGCCTGGCCTGTGCCTGGCCTGTGCCCAGCTTGTGCCTAGCCTGTGCCTAGCCTATGCCTAGCCTGTGCCTAGCCTGTGCCTAGCCTGTGTCTAGCCTGTGTCTAGCCTGTGCCTAGCCAGTTTCTAGCCTGTGTCTAGCCTGTGCTTAGCCAGTGTCTAGTCTGTACCAAGCCAGTGTCTAGCCTGTGCCTAGCTTGTGCCCAGCCTGTGCCTAGCCTATGCCTAGCCTATGCCTAGCCTGTGCCTAGCCTGTGCCTAGCCTGTGCCTAGCCTGTGCCTAGCCTGTGCCTAGCCTGTGCCTAGCCTGTGCCTAGCCTGTGCCTAGCCTGAGCCTAGCCTGTGCCTAGCCTGTGCCTAGCCTGTGCCTAGCCTGTGCCTAGCCTGAGCCTAGCCTGTGCCTAGCCTGTGCCTAGCCTGTGCCTAGCCTGTGCCTAGCCTGTGCCTAGCCTGTGCCTAGCCTGTGCCTAGCCTGTGCCTAGCCTGTGCCTAGCCTGTGCCTAGCCTGTGCCTAGCCTGTGCCTAGCCTGTGCCTAGCCTGTGCCTAGCCTGTGCCTAGCCTGTGCCTAGCCTGTGCCTAGCCTGTGTCTAGCCTGTGTCTAGCCTGTGTCTAGCCTGTGTCTAGCCTGTGTCTAGCCTGTGTCTAGCCTGTGTCTAGCCTGTGTCTAGCCTGTGTCTAGCCTGTGTCTAGCCTGTGTCTAGCCTGTGTCTCGCCTGTGTCTGGCCTGTGTCCAACCTGTGTCTAGCTTGTGTCTAGCCTGTGTCTAGCCTGTGTCTAGCCTGTGTCTAGCCTGTGTCTAGCCTGTATCAAGCCTGTGTCTAGCCTGTGTCTAGCCTGAGTCTAGCCTGTGTCTAGCATGTGTCTAGCATGTGCCTAGCCTTTGCCTAGCCTGTATCTAGCCAGTGCCTAGCGTGTACCCTAGCCAGTACCTAGCCTGTACCTAGCCAGTGCCTAGCCTGTACCTACCCAGTGTATAGCCTGTGCCTAGCCAGTGTCTAGCCTGTGCCTAGCCAGTGTCTAGCCTGTGCCTAGCTAGTGTCTAGCCTGTGCCCAGCCAGTGTCTAGCCTGTGTCTAGCTTGTGCCTAGCCAGTTTCTAGCCTGTGTCTAGCCTGTGCTTAGCCAGTGTCTAGTCTGTGCCAAGCCAGTGTCTAGCCTGTGCCTAGCCAGTGTCTAGCCTGTGTCTAGCCCGTGCCTAGCCTGTGCCTAGCCTGTGCCTAGCCTGTGCCTAGCCTGTGCCTAGCCTGTGCCTAGCCTGTGCCTAGCCTGTGCCTAGCCTGTGCCTAGCCTGTGCCTAGCCTGTGCCTAGCCTGTGCCTAGCCTGTGCCTAGCCTGTGCCTAGCCTGTGCCTAGCCAGTCTCAAGCCTGTGTCTAGCCTTAGACAGGCATGTGCATAGCGTGTGCCTAACCAGTGCCTAACCTGTGTCTAGCCAGTGTCTAGCCTTTGTCTAGCCTGTGCATAGCCTGTGTCTAGCTTGTGTCTAGTCTGTGTCTTGACGGTGTCTAGCCGGTGTCTAGCCGGTGTCTAGCCTGTGCCTAGCCTGTGCCTAGCCTGTGCCTGGCCTGTGCCTAGCCTGTGCCTAGCCTATGCCTAGCCTGTGTCTAGCCTGTGTCTAGCCTGTGCATAGCCTGTGTCTAGCCTGTGCCTAGCCAGTGTATAGCCTCTGTCTAGCTTGTGTCTAGTCTGTGTCTTGACGGTGTCTAGCCGGTGTCTAGCCGGTGTCTAGCCTGTGTCTAGCCTGTGTCTAGCCTGTGTCTAGCCTGTGTCTAGCCTGTGTCTAGCCTGTGTCTAGCCTGTGTCTAGCCTGTGTCTAGCCTGTGTCTAGCCTGTGTCTAGCCTGTGTCTAGCCTGTGTCTAGCCTGTGTCTCGCCTGTGTCTGGCCTGTGTCCAACCTGTGTCTAGCTTGTGTCTAGCCTGTGTCTAGCCTGTGTCTAGCCTGTGTCTAGCCTGTGTCTAGCCTGTATCAAGCCTGTGTCTAGCCTGTGTCTAGCCTGAGTCTAGCCTGTGTCTAGCATGTGTCTAGCATGTGCCTAGCCTTTGCCTAGCCTGTACCTAGCCAGTGCCTAGCGTGTACCTAGCCAGTACCTAGCCTGTACCTAGCCAGTGCCTAGCCTGTACCTACCCAGTGTATAGCCTGTCCCTAGCCAGTGTCTAGCCTGTGCCTAGCCAGTGTCTAGCCTGTGCCTAGCTAGTGTCTAGCCTGTGCCCAGCCAGTGTCTAGCCTGTGTCTAGCTTGTGCCTAGCCAGTTTCTAGCCTGTGTCTACCCTGTGCTTAGCCAGTGTCTAGTCTGTGCCAAGCCAGTGTCTAGCCTGTGCCTAGCCAGTGTCTAGCCTGTGTCTAGCCAGTGCCTAGCCTGAGACAAGCATGTGCATAGCGTGTGCCTAGCCAGTGTCTAGCCAGAGTCTAGCCTGTGCCTAGCCAGTGTATAGCCTCTGTCTAGCTTGTGTCTAGTCTGTGTCTTGACGGTGTCTAGCCGGTGTCTAGCCGGTGTCTAGCCTGTGCCTAGCCTGTGCCTAGCCTGTGCCTGGCCTGTGCCTAGCCTGTGCCTAGCCTGTGTCTAGCCTGTGTCTAGCCTGTGTCTAGCCTGTGTCTAGCCTGTGTCTAGCCTGTGTCTAGCCTGTGTCTAGCCTGTGTTTAGCCTGTGTCTAGCCTGTGTCTAGCCTGTGTCTAGCCTGTGTCTAGCCTGTGTCTAGCCTGTGTCTAGCCTGTGCCTAGCCAGTTTCTAGCCTGTGTCTAGCCTGTGCTTAGCCAGTGTCTAGTCTGTGCCAAGCCAGTGTCTAGCCTGTGCCTAGGCAGTGTCTAGCCTGTGTCTAGCCTGTGCCTGGCCTGTGCCTGGCCTGTGCCCAGCTTGTGCCTAGCCTGTGCCTAGCCTATGCCTAGCCTGTGCCTAGCCTGTGCCTAGCCTGTGTCTAGCCTGTGTCTAGCCTGTGCCTAGCCAGTTTCTAGCCTGTGTCTAGCCTGTGCTTAGCCAGTGTCTAGTCTGTACCAAGCCAGTGTCTAGCCTGTGCCTAGCTTGTGCCCAGCCTGTGCCTAGCCTATGCCTAGCCTGTGCCTAGCCTGTGCCTAGCCTGTGCCTAGCCTGTGCCTAGCCTGTGCCTAGCCTGTGCCTAGCCTGTGCCTAGCCTGTGCCTAGCCTGAGCCTAGCCTGTGCCTAGCCTGTGCCTAGCCTGTGCCTAGCCTGTGCCTAGCCTGTGCCTAGCCTGTGCCTAGCCTGTGCCTAGCCTGTGCCTAGCCTGTGCCTAGCCTGTGCCTAGCCTGTGCCTAGCCTGTGCCTAGCCTGTGTCTAGCCAGTGCCTAGCCTGAGACAAGCATGTGCATAGCGTGTGCCTAGCCAGTGTCTAGCCAGAGTCTAGCCTGTGCCTAGCCAGTGTGTGGCCTCTGTCTAGCATGTGTCTAGTCTGTGTCTTGACGGTGTCTAGCCGGTGTCTAGCCTGTGTCTAGCCTGTGTCTAGCCTGTGTCTAGCCTGTGTCTAGCCTGTGTCTAGCCTGTGTCTAGCCTGTGTCTTGCCTGTGTCTAGCCTGTGTCTCGCCTGTGTCTGGCCTGTGTCCAACCTGTGTCTAGCTTGTGTCTAGCCTGTGTCTAGCCTGTGTCTAGCCTGTGTCTAGCCTGTGTCTAGCCTGTATCAAGCCTGTGTCTAGCCTGTGTCTAGCCTGAGTCTAGCCTGTGTCTAGCATGTGTCTAGCATGTGCCTAGCCTTTGCCTAGCCTGTACCTAGCCAGTGCCTAGCGTGTACCTAGCCAGTACCTAGCCTGTACCTAGCCAGTGCCTAGCCTGTACCTACCCAGTGTATAGCCTGTGCCTAGCCAGTGTCTAGCCTGTGCCTAGCCAGTGTCTAGCCTGTGCCTAGCTAGTGTCTAGCCTGTGCCCAGCCAGTGTCTAGCCTGTGTCTAGCTTGTGCCTAGCCAGTTTCTAGCCTGTGTCTAGCCTGTGCTTAGCCAGTGTCTAGTCTGTGCCAAGCCAGTGTCTAGCCTGTGCCTAGCCAGTGTCTAGCCTGTGTCTAGCCAGTGCCTAGCCTGAGACAAGCATGTGCATAGCGTGTGCCTAGCCAGTGTCTAGCCAGAGTCTAGCCTGTGCCTAGCCAGTGTGTGGCCTCTGTCTAGCATGTGTCTAGTCTGTGTCTTGACGGTGTCTAGCCGGTGGCTAGTCGGTGTCTAGCCTGTGCCTGGCCTGTGCCTAGCCTGTGCCTAGCTTGTGCCTAGCCTGTGCCTAGCCTGTGCCTAGCGTGTGCCTAGCCTGTGCCTAGCCTGTGCCTAGCCTGTGCCTAGCCTGTGTCTAGTCTGTGCCTAGCCAGTGTCTAGCCTGTGCCCAGCCAGTGTCTAGCCTGTGTCTTGCCTGTGCCTAGCCAGTTTCTAGCCTGTGTCTAGCCTGTGCTTAGCCAGTGTCTAGTCTGTGCCAAGCCAGTGTCTAGCCTGTGCCTAGCCTGTGTCTAGCCTGTGTCTAGCCTGTGTCTAGCCTGTGTCTAGCCTTTGTCTAGCCTGTGCATAGCCAGAGTGTAGCCTGTGCCTAGCCAGTGTATAGCCTCTGTCTAGCCTGTGTCTTGTCTGTCTCTTGACGGTGTCTAGCCTGTGCCTAGCCTGTGGCTAGCCTGTGCCTAGCCTGTGCCTAGCCTGTGCCTAGCCTGTGCCTAGCCTGTGCCTAGCCTGTGCCTAGCCTATGTCTAGCCTGTGTATAGCCTGTGTCTAGCCTGTGTCTAGCCTGTGTCTAGCCTGTGTCTAGCCTGTGTCTAGTCTGTGTCTAGCCTGTGTCTAGCCTGTGCCAAGCCTGTGCCTAGCCAGTGTCTAGCCTGTGTCTAGCCTGTGCCTTGCCTGTGACTGGCATTTGCATAGCCTGTGCCTAGCCAGTGCCTAGCCAGTACCTAGCCAGTACCTAGCCAATACCTAGCCAGTGCCTAGCCTGTACCTAGCCAATGTCTAGCCTGTGCCTAGCCAGTGTCTAGCCTTTTCCCAGCCAGTGTCTAGCCTGTGTCTAGCCTGTGTCTAGCCTGTGTCTAGACTGTGTTTAGCCTGTGTCTAGCCTGTGTCTAGCCTGTGTCTAGCCTTTGTCTAGCCTGTGTCTAGTCTGTCTAGCCTGTGTCTAGCCTGTGTCTATCCTGTGTCTAGCCTGTGTCTATCATGTGTCTAGCCTGTGTCTAGCCTGTGCTTAGCCAGTGTCTAGTCTGTGCCAAGCCAGTGTCTAGCCTGTGTCTAGCCTGTGCCTGGCCTGTGACTGGCATGTGTATAGCCTGTACCTAGCCTCTGCCTAGCCTGTACCTAGCCAGTGCCTAGCCTGTACCTAGCCAGTACCTAGCCTGTACCTAGCCAATGTATAGCCTGTACCTAGCCAATGTATAGCCTGTGCCTAGCCAGTGTCTAGCATGTGCCTAGCCAGTGTCTAGCCTGTGCCTAGCCATAGTCTAGCCTGTGCCCAGCCAGTGTCTAGCCTGTGTTTGGCCTGTGCCTTGCCTGTGACTGGCATATGCATAGCCTGTGCCTAGCCAGTGTCTAGCCTGTGTGTAGCCTGTGCCTCGCCTGAGACTTGCATGTGCATAGCGTGTGCCTAGCCAGTGTCTAGCCAGTGCCTAGCCTGTGCCTAGCCTGTGTCAAGCCTTTGTCTAGCCAGAGTCTAGCCTGTGCCTAGCCAGTGTCTAGCCTGTGTGTAGCCTGTGCCTCGCCTGAGACTTGCATGTGCATAGCGTGTGCCTAGCCAGTGTCTAGCCAGTGTCTAGCCTGTGTCTAGCCTGTGTCTAGCCTGTGTCTAGCCTGTGTTTAGCCTGTGTCTAGCCTGTGTCTAGCCTGTGTCTAGCCTGTGTCTAGCCTGTGTCTAGCCTGTGCCTAGCCAGTTTCTAGCCTGTGTCTAGCCTGTGCTTAGCCAGTGTCTAGTCTGTGCCAAGCCAGTGTCTAGCCTGTGCCTAGGCTGTGTCTAGCCTGTGTCTAGCCTGTGCCTGGCCAGTGCCTGGCCTGTGCCCAGCTTGTGCCTAGCCTGTGCCTAGCCTATGCCTAGCCTGCGCCTAGCCTGTGCCTAGCCTATGCCTAGCCTGCGCCTAGCCTGTGCCTAGCCTGTGCCTAGCCTGTGCCTAGCCTGTGCCTAGCCTGTGCCTAGCCTGTGCCTAGCCTGTGTCTAGCCTGTGTCTAGCCTGTGCCTAGCCAGTTTCTAGCCTGTGTCTAGCCTGTGCTTAGCCAGTGTCTAGTCTGTGCCAAGCCAGTGTCTAGCCTGTGCCTAGGCTGTGTCTAGCCTGTGTCTAGCCTGTGCCTGGCCAGTGCCTGGCCTGTGCCCAGCTTGTGCCTAGCCTGTGCCTAGCCTATGCCTAGCCTGCGCCTAGCCTGTGCCTAGCCTGTGCCTAGCCTGTGCCTAGCCTGTGCCTAGCCTGTGCCTAGCCTGTGCCTAGCCTGTGTCTAGCCTGTGTCTAGCCTGTGCCTAGCCAGTTTCTAGCCTGTGTCTAGCCTGTGCTTAGCCAGTGTCTAGTCTGTACCAAGCCAGTGTCTAGCCTATGCCTAGCTTGTGCCCAGCCTGTGCCTAGCCTATGCCTAGCCTGTGCCTAGCCTGTGCCTAGCCTGTGCCTGTGCCTAGCCTGTGCCTAGCCTGTGCCTAGCCTGTGCCTAGCCTGTGCCTAGCCTGTGCCTAGCCTGTGCCTAGCCTGTGCCTAGCCTGTGCCTAGCCTGTGCCTAGCCTTTGCCTAGCCTGTGCCTAGCCTGTGCCTAGCCTGTGCCTAGCCTGTGCCTAGCCTGTGCCTAGCCTGTGCCTAGCCTGTGTCTAGCCAGTGCCTAGCCTGAGACAAGCATGTGCATAGCGTGTGCCTAGCCAGTGTCTAGCCAGAGTCTAGCCTGTGCCTAGCCAGTGTGTGGCCTCTGTCTAGCATGTGTCTAGTCTGTGTCTTGACGGTGTCTAGCCGGTGTCTAGCCTGTGTCTAGCCTGTGTCTAGCCTGTGTCTAGCCTATGTCTAGCCTGTGTCTAGCCTGTGTCTAGCCTGTGTCTAGCCTGTGTCTAGCCTGTGTCTAGCCTGTGTCTCGCCTGTGTCTGGCCTGTGTCCAACCTGTGTCTAGCTTGTGTCTAGCCTGTGTCTAGCCTGTGTCTAGCCTGTGTCTAGCCTGTGTCTAGCCTGTGTCTAGCCTGTGTCTAGCCTGTATCAAGCCTGTGTCTACCCTGTGTCTAGCCTGAGTCTAGCCTGTGTCTAGCATGTGTCTAGCATGTGCCTAGCCTTTGCCTAGCCTGTACCTAGCCAGTGCCTAGCGTGTACCTAGCCAGTACCTAGCCTGTACCTAGCCAGTGACTAGCCTGTACCTACCCAGTGTATAGCCTGTGCCTAGCCAGTGTCTAGCCTGTGCCTAGCCAGTGTCTAGCCTGTGCCTAGCTAGTGTCTAGCCTGTGCCCAGCCAGTGTCTAGCCTGTGTCTAGCTTGTGCCTAGCCAGTTTCTAGCCTGTGTCTAGCCTGTGCTTAGCCAGTGTCTAGTCTGTGCCAAGCCAGTGTCTAGCCTGTGCCTAGCCAGTGTCTAGCCTGTGTCTAGCCAGTGCCTAGCCTGAGACAAGCATGTGCATAGCGTGTGCCTAGCCAGTGTCTAGCCAGAGTCTAGCCTGTGCCTAGCCAGTGTGTGGCCTCTGTCTAGCATGTGTCTAGTCTGTGTCTTGACGGTGTCTAGCCGGTGGCTAGTCGGTGTCTAGCCTGTGCCTGGCCTCTGCCTAGCCTGTGCCTAGCTTGTGCCTAGCCTGTGCCTAGCCTGTGCCTAGCGTGTGCCTAGCCTGTGCCTAGCCTGTGCCTAGCCTGTGCCTAGCCTGTGTCTAGTCTGTGCCTAGCCAGTGTCTAGCCTGTGCCCAGCCAGTGTCTAGCCTGTGTCTTGCCTGTGCCTAGCCAGTTTCTAGCCTGTGTCTAGCCTGTGCTTAGCCAGTGTCTAGTCTGTGCCAAGCCAGTGTCTAGCCTGTGTCTAGCCTGTGTCTAGCCTGTGTCTAGCCTGTGTCTAGCCTGTGTCTAGCCTTTGTCTAGCCTGTGCATAGCCAGAGTGTAGCCTGTGCCTAGCCAGTGTATAGCCTCTGTCTAGCCTGTGTCTTGTCTGTGTCTTGACGGTGTCTAGCCTGTGCCTAGCCTGTGCCTAGCCTGTGCCTAGCCTGTGCCTAGCCTGTGCCTAGCCTATGTCTAGCCTGTGTATAGCCTGTGTCTTGCCTGTGTCTAGCCTGTGTCTAGCCTGTGTCTAGCCTGTGTCTAGTCTGTGTCTAGCCTGTGTCTAGCCTGTGCCAAGCCTGTGCCTAGCCAGTGTCTAGCCTGTGTCTAGCCTGTGCCTTGCCTGTGACTGGCATTTGCATAGCCTGTGCCTAGCCAGTGCCTAGCCAGTACCTAGCCAGTACCTAGCCAATACCTAGCCAGTGCCTAGCCTGTACCTAGCCAATGTCTAGCCTGTGCCTAGCCAGTGTCTAGCCTTTTCCCAGCCAGTGTCTAGCCTGTGTCTAGCCTGTGTCTAGCCTGTGTCTAGACTGTGTCTAGCCTGTGTCTAGCCTGTGTCTAGCCTGTGTCTAGCCTGTGTCTAGCCTGTGTCTAGTCTGTCTAGCCTGTGTCTAGCCTGTGTCTATCCTGTGTCTAGCCTGTGTCTATCATGTGTCTAGCCTGTGTCTAGCCTGTGCTTAGCCAGTGTCTAGTGGCAAGCCAGTGTCTAGCCTGTGCCTAGCCAGTGTCTAGCCTGTGTCTAGCCTGTGCCTGGCCTGTGACTGGCATGTGTATAGCCTGTACCTAGCCTCTGCCTAGCCTGTACCTAGCCAGTGCCTAGCCTGTACCTAGCCAGTACCTAGCCTGTACCTAGCCAATGTATAGCCTGTACC
>JAEIFO010001024.1:0-12940 GCA_018903695.1 Zaprionus gabonicus
GTCTGGAGCCACCATCCAAATACTTCAAAGCACAATACAAAGTTGCTTAATGGCTCTAGACCACTCCTTTTAATCTTTCTATGCTTGTCTAAACTTCCAAGGCTGACTTTATCACTTTGGGAGCAGTCCGTACAGAAAAAGGCTGAAATTCCGTCGTGGATGGAAATGTCAAATTTGCTTTCAGAGCGCTATCGCAGATTGGAAGCGATAGAGGACGTACAACCTAGTACAAGCGCACAGACTAGTCCCAAACGTGCTCGAAAAGAGTCTCCTATGAGGAAGGTCAACTCTTTTGAGACAAAGGTAGATCAAACCGCAAACCTGCAAACTTTGCTCAAAGGAGAATCATCCTGTACGTCTGTGTCTGCGCTTTCTCCAAATGGCTGTTGATGAAAGGTACCATTTCATCAAACAGCAGATGTTGTGTCTAAGCTGTTTCGCAAGAGGACACATCCTTAAAGATTGCAAGAGTCAACATAATTGTTTTACATGCATGGGTCCCCACAATACACTCCTGCATCGTGGCACCCCTCCTACTGCGCCCTCTCCAGCAGATTCTTCACCAACTCCCCAAAATTCGAATATACAGTCCACTCCTTCAACGTCTCATATTCAGAATTACTTCACGGCGAACACACAAGGTGTTCTTCTCGGCACTGCACTTATAAATACTTGCCATTTGGGCATGACTTATAAGGCACATGCACTGATCGATCCAAGATCAGAGGCTACGTTCATCTCCGAACGGATGATTAACATGATAAAGCCTCCTATCAAGCCGTGCAAGTCCAAGTAGCTGGCTTAAATCAAGCCATCTCAGCCAATCCACAAAAGTTGTGCCACTTTCACTTGGTTGCCCGATCACTCCCAGGATAAAGCTAGAAACTGCAGCATTTGTTCTTCCCCAATTGGCAGGTAACCTTCCATCCTATTAAATTTCCAAGGATCTTCTGAAGGACCTGCCAAACCTCCGACTTGCTGATCCGCATTTCCACCAGAGCTCTCAAATAGACGTGCTCTTAGGAGCCGACATTCTACCATCTATTTTCAAGAGTGGCTCTGTATCCAAAGTATGGGTCCCATGGGTCCCCACAATACACTCCTGCATCGTGGCACCCCTCCTACTGCGCCCTCTTCAGCAGATTCTGCACCAACTCCCCTTCAACGACTCTTATTCAGAATTACTTCACGGCGAACACACAAGGTGTTCTTCTCGGCACTGCACTTATAAATACTTGCCATTTGGGCATGACTTATAAGGCACATGCACTGATCGATCCAAGATCAGAGGCTACGTTCATCTCCGAACGCATGTTTAACATGATAAAGCCTCCTATCAAGCCGTGCAAGTCCAAGTAGCTGGCTTAAATCAAGCCATCTCAGCCAATCCACAAAAGTTGTGCCACTTTCACTTGGTTCCCCGATCACTCCCAGGATAAAGCCAGAAACTGCAGCATTTGTTCTTCCCCAATTGGCAGGTAACCTTCCATCCTATTAAATTTCCAAGGATCTTCTGCCAAACCTCCGACTTGGTGATCCGCATTTCCACCAGAGCTCTCAAATAGACGTGCTCTTAGGAGCCGACATTCTACCATCTATTTTCAAGAGTGGCTCTGTATCCAAAGTATGTGGAACTCTGCTCGGTCAAGAGGCCGTATTCGTCTGGTCCCCCCCCGGGCCGGAGCCAAAGCCAAATCTTCGACCGTCTCGTCCTTTACGACGAGGATCAAAGCACAGAAAAAAAGCTTTATGATCTTCTCCCCCCCGCTTCGGTTGTGGAACAGCTTAAGCTGGTAAAGGTTTCTAATTCAGCGGGGAAGTGTGGGAGGTCGATTTTCTGCGGTGGTGAAATTGTTTCTTTAGTTATCACTTTTATATTTTTATCTGAGTAAGCGGTGGTGTGGGACTTTTTTTCTTTTAAAAAATTGGTGAGGTGGTCCAGCTCTGTTTGCAGTTTCTGAGCTGTCGACCACGGGGGCGCTGGAGTGCTTAAGTGCGCTATTCTTTTGTTCACTTTCTTCTGTACTCCGCCCCTATTTTTGCCCATCACACTCACGCACTCTACTCACTCAGATTTTTTTATGTGATCCACCGCAGTTTTCTTAAGGCTCCTGCCTCACGGTCGCCATGTAATTACTTAGGATATCTCCAGTTGCGTTGTTTTCACCAATAATACACTAGGTGGTTTTCACCAATAATATCTTGGGATATCTCCAGTTGCGTTGTTTTCACCAATTAATTCACTAGGTGGTTTTCACCAAGTAACAGTAGTTCCACATATTATAACACAGGATTGTTTTTGTGTTAGTGGGACAGTTGTCCCTTTTATTTTAATATTTAAACGGAGCAGGGATGGTCCCGCTTCATTCGGATTCAAATTGAGTGTTCTTTAACCTACAAAAGCTTTCTTAGGCTAAGTCAATGGAGCTTCGACGTTTATATGTATCTTATGTATACGAATTGTCGCCAAGAGACGACGTAGGAGGAGACGAAGTGTCATGTGCACACATAGTACGCGACTATGCAATTATGCATGTTAGGCTCCAAGTGGATGCTCATATTACACATGCACTTGGGCCGGATTGTTTATGTAAACATTGCAACAAAGTGCTACAATGTATGAATGTAGATTTAATGTATGAATATATGTCTATGTAGATATCTGTGCATATCACAATCTCACCAACACACCATCTTACGCCTCGACGAAGACACACTGGCCGAATGTAATAACTAAGGGGGAAGTTAAGCTCTCTAACATAATCTTCGTAAACAGTGTCAAAGGCGAACCGCCAGCTGAAGAAGGAAGACCTCTGGACTAACCGGAACAACATAATTTACATGCTATGTTATCTAAATCTATAACAAATTGTACGTGGGGTGCTGACGTGTCGGCAAACCATACGATTTATTTATTCTTGCGCCTGACCAAAAAACAAAGAATGTTGTTTACCACAAAGTGTTTGAACGAAAATCCTATTAATGAATTAATCCGCGTTTTTTCCCATTCTACACAACTTAGTTTTCAATTATTTTATTATGCTTGCATCATAATACTGCTTTGCCGCTTTTTGTTGGCAAGCCAGAAATTGCCAACCATTTCTATAATTGTGCCACCAACTCTCCCGAAATATCAATATCCATATCATGTCATGGACGACTTCTGATTATTACAATTTCTTGTTTTTAACTTCGCTCTTATTTTCTTCTTTTTACCGATGCTTCGAGATCACAATCAATTCTTGCTTCCCGCTTCTCATTAATCGTACATTGCATTCGATATATCGATGTTATACAAGGTTGCTTATCTTATCAATAGATCGATATCAAACCGCTGTTATTCTATACGATAGGTTTGTTGATACAATATGTGTTTACCTTACATGATATGTTATCTAAATCTATTACAAATTTTAGGTGGCATGCTCACGTGTCGGCAAACCATCCGCTTTATTTGTTCTTGCGCCTGACCAAAAACAAAGAATTTCGTTTACCACAAAATGCTTGAAAAAAAAAACCCAATTATGAATTAATCCGAGTTTTTTTCCCAATGTGTACAACTTAGTTTTCATTTATTTTTTTCTAGGCATGTACTTGAACTATGTTTACGCCGAAACTCGCCGCCAGAAAGTAGGCAGCATATCGGCGTAAACAGTGCGCGAGTCACCAGGGGCTCTCGCGCTCTTTTATCCATAAGTATGTTAAGTTAGGCTTAACTATACTTATTTCTGTAATGAAGTTTAGTTTGAAAATATATAGTGAAGTGAACGCCACGCGCCCAGCATTGTTTTTTCTATATACGAATTGTTTTCGCGTCGGTTATTCATCCAATAGCAGGACTTCACTCCACCAACGATCCTCCCTACGAAGGAAGACTTTCTTCAGAGCCACCATACAAACATTGGTCCTTCGATCCGGAGTTTTCTATATTTTGGACTTACGTCGCTGGATCATCATCCCCCAACTCCGCTCGAACCAGAAGGAAAACGGTATCTTGTCAGGATCCCGCACAGATAAGTATTTACATTTTTTTTTTTCTTATACGGCAGAGGGCTGTGTGTAATTTTTCCTGTGTGAAAAAAGAGATCTCTTCTCCTTTTCCTTCTAACCTCGCAATTTGCGACCGGCATCTCTGTATGTACATTTGTGCTGCATTTGTAAGCACATACCTACTTACAGACGACTGCCATCTTCCAAAGTTTTCCATACAAATGTATGTATGAAAATACAAATTACACACAGTTTTATCCATTATATATATATTTGCAAACCTCTGCCACATATATGTATGTACCTTCTCCTACCCCTTTTTCGAACAAAGGTACATACAATCGCCTCTAATCAAATAAAAGTCGTATGTTAATGTATATATGTGTAATATACATACATATATATGTTTATAACATACTTACGTTGCCCATTAAAATACATTGCCAAGGTCCCAACCTCAAGCGGAAATTGTACGTCCCAATTTAATAAAAACAAGATAACACTCGCCTTCCACTTTTTTTTCCATTTCATTTATTAAAAATCAATAAATTTTGACCACAGCAATATTTCGGCTGCACCGGCAAAAACAATTACAAATACACATATAAGTATTTAATTACATACACTATACACACATTTTATTTCTCCGTCTGAGAAAATATATCCTAATAATAAATAATTATTTATTTATTTTTTCACATTATAATTTACTATTTTTAAATAAATCATTTTGTGTTTCTTTCTCTCAGAATTTCACGCTGAGTATACGCAATAAAATTATTACTCAATAAATTATATCGATAATTATAAAATAATATTTATATTATTTTTTTTTTGCAATCTTTTCAAAAAAAAAGTGTGTTGCCTTGTAACTTATCAACAAATTCCTCGCTCAATAGTTTCGATAAAGTTTCTGGCTCCGTCACCAGCATCAATTGCGTTTTTTTCGCTTGTTTGAAAGCTAGTTATGCCAATTGATAGTGGTAAGAAACACCTTATTATACCCACGACTACGCATAGACGCTCCAGCTCTCTTCCAAGTTCCCTTCTTGGTAGAACACCTTCTTCAGTCACTATACGGGAAGTTTCAACTCCGGCCACATCTAAGGTTACTCAGGTGCCAAAAATTTCGGTGCACACTCCTTCAATCACTCGTTCAGTTAGTCATCAAATCTCACTGGCAATAAAAATGGGACTCCAAGAGTTCATTAATGCTTCTGATAAGCTCACGCAGTTCTAAGCTAGGATCCATAATTCTCCTACAGCCTCACTTCAGACTCACAGAGTGCGTCTTGAGCTGCTTCGGTCCATATGGACTGCCGTAGAGCTTAAATATGAGCTCTGTTCCAACGCATTGTCTCAAACGGAGACGAATGCTGAATACAAGATCGCCATGCAGGCCAGGTATGACCACTGCTATTCCATATACGAGGAACTTGCCTCTTAATTAAATGAGCGTATAGAGACCGCAACGGCTCCCCTTCCAGCACCTGCAGCACCACAAAGGGCCTTCCAGCCACGAAGCTACCGGTCACCACCTTTCGATGCTGTAGTTTTCAGTGGTGACTACCTTAAATCGCCAACTTTCCGTGATCTGTTCACAGCGGTCTACATTTCCGATCCCGGACTAAGTCAGATCGAGAAACTGTTTCATTTAAATCTAATGACCAGTGGCGAAGCAAAGGCAATCGTGTTTCTCTTCTGCTTGGAAGAACTTGACGGATACGTTTGAAAATAAGAGGCTGTTAATCAACAGCCAGCTTAAAATCCTCTTCAACCTTCCGTCAGTCTCTCAGAGATCCTCTCCAAATGGCTGTTGATGAAAGGTACCATTTCATCAAACAGCAGATGTTGTGTCTAAGCTGCTTCGCAAGAGGACACATCCTTAAAGATTGCAAGAGTCAACATAATTGTTTTACATGCATGGGTCCCCACAATATACTTCAGCAGATTCTGCACCAACTCCCCAAAATTCGAATATACAGTCCACTCCTTCAACGACTCATATTCAGAATTACTTCACGGCGAACACACAAGGTGTTCTTCTCGGCACTGCACTTATAAATACTTGCCATTTAGGCATGACTTATAAGGCACATGCACTGATCGATCCAAGATCAGAGGCTACGTTCATCTCCGAACGGATGATTAACATGATAAAGCCTCCTATCAAGCCGTGCAAGTCCAAGTAGCTGGCTTAAATCAAGCCATCTCAGCCAATCCACAAAAGTTGTGCCACTTTCACTTGGTTGCCCGATCACTCCCAGGATAAAGCTAGAAACTGCAGCATTTGTTCTTCCCCAATTGGCAGGTAACCTTCCATCCTATTAAATTTCCAAGGATCTTCTGAAGGACCTGCCAAACCTCCGACTTGCTGATCCGCATTTCCACCAGAGCTCTCAAATAGACGTGCTCTTAGGAGCCGACATTCTACCATCTATTTTCAAGAGTGGCTCTGTATCCAAAGTATGTGGAACTCTGCTCGGTCAAGAGACCATATTCGGCTGGGTCCTCACTGGAGCAGTAGCCAAGTCGAATCCTTCGACCGTCTCGTCCTTTACGACGAGGATCAAAGCACAGAACAAAGGCTTGATGATCTTCTCACCAAGCTTCCGGTTGTGGAAGATCTACCAGCTAAGCTGGTAAAGGTTTATGATTCAGCGGGTGAAAACAACCACTTCCAGAACTAAAGAGGGCAGGTATGTCATTACACTCCCCTTTAAAAACCCTGAAACTTTCGAACTAGGACATTCAAGGTCCATCGCACTCGCTCAGATTCTCAGAAAGGAATGTCGTTTAAAGATAAACTTTCCTTTAAAAGAGCAGTACGACTCCATTATTCAGGAGTATTTAGATTTGGGCCACATGAGGCCAGTCTCCCAAGTAACGACTGCAACAATTTTTATCTCCCTCATCATGCTGTTTTCAAACCTGAGACCACTACTACGAAAGTTCGCGTTGTTTTCAAACCCTCCAATCCGTCCTCCAATGTTATATAAGTTACTAGCTGACCCGGTAGACTTCGTCCTACCTAGCCGTGATTCAATTCAAACAAATACATCTATGATAAATATAAAAAATATATATGGATCGCCAGCAATGATTCCAGCAACGTCGTCAACAACAGGTGCATTGAATCTACGAATGTGTTGTCCAGCTGGTGTTTTATCACGATTAAGGACTATAGCGTGATTATCGGATTGCAATTTGGGCATGTGCGATTGAAATATTTTCAACAATTCATTATGCTTATTGAGTAGATCGTCCAACTCGCCGACGATGCGTCTTGCAAAAGCTGAATCAAGATGATTATAGTCACAACGTGCATTCACGCGATTTGCAAGTGCGCTTGCGGAGTCCTCACCGCCCATAAAGTAGATCTGCAAAGATTTGTGTTGTTCGTTTGGCATCGGTAACAATTCGCCCATTTTATGATAAACTTGGCCTCTGATTTTAAATGTAGAATTGTATTGTTGACCATTTGCATTACTATTTCTTATGACTTCTGTTGCTCCGAACGATGTCATTTGAAAGCATGAATTGCAAGTTCGAACGGACTTTAGGAAGAGGTTAGAATCTGGATCGGTGCCGGTGCCTGGAATTTCAATCGGAGGTAGTTGTACCTTGCCAGACGCGCAACACATCCCGGCCGGCTCCTTGTTGCATTTGAGATGTTCGATGCACCTGTTGGCGTTGTTGTTTACTTGTTCTGTGTATATTCATTTTGGAACGGGATAATTGTCGTGCCATGCTCTCACGGGCATTAATATTGTCTTATTGGATCTTTTCTTCTGTCCTTCGGTCTCTTCTCTGGCGCTGGGTTCGACTTCTGCCTGCACTACGGCTCAACTCGGCCCCTTTGCGTTTTCTTGGCATTGCAGCTGGTTGTCTCTTTTTCACTCCCACGCGGTGATCCTCGGTAATCAAGCACAACAACAACTAATATTCTGAGTTGACAACTACAACAATGCAGAGTCTGAAATTGAAATTGAGAGAAGCTCTCTCTCTCAGACAGTGTGCGCTTGCTTTGTTCGAAATTGGGAGAGCGCATTTGACGAAACAACAAAATGCTAGCGGTGGACAACAAATAGATGTTAGCCGATTGCCAGGCCTACAGAATATACCCTCAAAATTTCATCAAAATCGGTCAAGTAGTTTCGGAGGAGTTCGGTTACTAACAGTGTGAAATAAAAAAATAAAAGCGGTGGACAACATTTATCGGTTAGGAGTACGAAAAATAGATGTTAGCCGATTGCCAGGCCTATAGAATATACCCTCCAAATTTCATCAAAATCGGTCAAGGAGTTTCGGAGGAGTTCGGTTACTAACAGAGTGACACCAGAATTTTATATATAAGATATAATATATATAGCAGCATGCTGCCGACGGCCATAGTCAACCTGGACGTGGCCGGCAAGACTTTCGAGGTGCGCGTGCTGTTGGAGGCTTGCAGCCCATATAGGCGCATGCCCACCTCATTGGCAAAGGACTTTGGCCTTTCCGCCGAAGACGGGTTTTGCCGTGCTTTGTTCAGGTCAAGGGCGTCGCCAGAGTTCGAGTTGAAGATGGAAGAGGTTCAGATTAGAACGCCGGCGCAGAATGTCGGCAAAGAGCTCCAGAATGCTTATCCAGGCATTACGCTGGCGGAGAATCGGTGCCAAGCAGAGTATCCATTGTTCTGGGGGCCGACGTCTATGGCGACGTACTACTCTCAGGGCTTGTTCCTTCCCACGGTGGACTGCCGTTGGCCCAGAACACTCTGTTTGGCTGGGTACTATCCGGTGTCTTGAAGACATAGTCCGCTAGCGTCTCTAAAGCCCCTCCAGTGGCACCCGAAAGATCCCGTCTCCACCCTCACATTTGCAATAGTATTGCAAGGGGGGCGGGATGTTTACGCCGAAACTCGCCGCCAAAAAGTAGGCAGCATATCGGCGTAAACAGTGCGAGAGTCACCAAGGGCTCTCGCGCTCTTTTATCCATTAGTATTTTAAGTTAGGCTTAAGTATACTAATTTCTGTAATGAAGTTTAGTTTGAAAATATATAGTGAAGTGAACGCCACGCGCCCCGCATTGTTTTCTCTATATACGAATTGTTTTCGCGTCGGTTTTTCATCCAACAGCAGGACTTCACCCCCACCAACAATCCCCCCAACGAAGGAAGACTTTCTTCAGAGCCACCATACAAACAAAGTACTTAATTATTATTTTTTAATTATTTTTATTCTCATTTTGTACGTATCTTTTCAATTATCAATCGTCATAATAAAAAACGTTTTTGTTTCTGTCGAAAAAGTAACACAACATTCATTGTCTGTTAGGCGGTACGAAATTCGCCGGGTCAGCTAGTTATTTAATAAGAAAAAAAAACATTTCACATATTGATCGTCAGAAATCGAACTGTGTCAAACATCATTGACCTAAAGAGTCTGGCACATAACCCAGTAAGCTATTGTACAACTCCTACTCCACCCTTTATAATCCTCGGCGAAAATACAGTCAGTGTCCATTTAGCGTTCGTCGAAGTCGGATAGCATATTCTTCAAGTAATAGGCAGATTTCTCATATCCATCCAAGTTGATAATCTCCGCATGCGTGTCAAGCAAGAAATTCGATCCTCAATACTTCTGGTCAATGATTCACTTGCTAAGAGGTATTCTGAAAGTATTTCTATACAAGGCTAGGTTGCTAATTCAGTTGTTGGTTTACTTGCGTTGAAAGTGAACTGCGTAACAGGGTTACTTTCGAGTGTTCTTCGAGTTTTCTTTCTATTCAATTCCACTCTGGATCCTGAAAAGTTTTGCTTTCTAGTTTGTTTATAAACATAAATACCTTTGTTTTTTTTTCTAAATTTTCTCGAATAGTAGGAACCTTGCCTTTTTTGTCGAGCATACGCCTCCGGATTAGACAACAATTCAGGATTTTCATCAGAGTTTTTTAGAACTGAAAATCATTACAAAAAGTTTATATAAGTAACATTAGTTATTTTTTTAAATTTTGTGTTTTGTAATATATTATTACCATATGACTAAACTAAATATTAGTAAGTTTCGAGTCCTTGATACGAATTCGTCCAGCTTCGGTTGTCCGTACAGAGTTAATGTAGAATACACTTGCTACGAGCAACTGGAGCACAAAATTTCATTGAAAGTGGACTACGTGGTCTACGATATGGACAACATATTCATTCAGCCAGTAACGGAAGGATTTCACGGTTTAGAGATTCAGTGTGACCCACCGGAAATTTAAATGATATCCGCGAACGATCTTACCGGCGTGATTTGCATCTATTTAATTGCCTTGTTTCAACGCCAGGAATTCTTTCGTTGGATTTTCCTTGTCAATGTCCACGACACTGATGAGCTACATTGACACTCCTAAACCGCATTTTGCACGATCCGTGATCAATTGGGACGATGAATGAATTCAGATTACTTTCTTTAAATTTAAATTGTCTGTTTCTTTATGGCTGTTTAGTTTTGGTTAGGCCATAGATATAAAAAAAAATTTACTTAAAATTTCTATTGTGTTTGTCGGAACGGAAATGTGCGTAAAAGACGGAAGGAGGCATCTCCAACCCCATAAACTATATACATTCTGAATCAGTATCAACATCCGAGTCAGTTTAATTATATCTGTCCATCTGTCCTTCTGAATCAGTATCAACAGCCAGACGCGCAATACATCCCGGCCGGCTCCTTGTTGAATTTGAGAGCATGACAATGCGGGCATTCCTTGTCCATACCACTTTTGAATGAGCATAATATTCAATATCGGGCTCGTAATGGAATGCCAGACGTAGGAATGAATTTGATACAAGTGCTCGATGCACCTGTTGGCGTTGTTGGTTACTTGTTCTGCGTCTATTCATTCTGGAACGGGATAATTGTCGTTGTTCATCGCGTTCCACTTGTGTATTTTCTTTTTCTTCTTGACGCAATCGTGCCATGCTCGGGCATTAATATTGTCTTGCTGGATCTGTTCTTCTGTTCTTTGGTCTCTTCTCTGGCGCTGGGTTCGACTTCTGCCTGCGGCTCAACTCGGCCCCTTTGCGTTTTCTTGGCATTGCACCTGGTTGTCTCTTTTTCACTCCCACGCGTTGATCCCCGGTAATCAAGCACAACAACAACTAATATTCTGAGTTGACAACTACAACAATGCAGAGTCTGAAATTGAAATTGAGAGAGGCTCTCTCTCAGACAGTGTGCGCTAGCTTTGCTCGAAATTGGGAGAGCGCAGTTGACGAAATAAAAAAATGTTAGCGGTGGACAACCCTTATCAGTTAGGGGTACGAAAAATAGATGTTAGCCGATTGCCAGGCCTACAGAATATATCCTCCAAGTTCGGTTACTAACAGTGTGAAATAAAAAAATGTAAGCGGTGGACAACCCTTATCGGTTAGGCGTACGAAAAATAGATGTTAACCGATTGCCAGGCTTACAGATTATACCCTCCAAATTTCATCAAAATCGGTTAAGTAGTTTCGGAGCAGTTCGGTTACTAACAGTGTGACAGCAGAATATTATATATAAGATAAATTAGACAACAACAGCTTCCGTTGTCCGTACAGATTTAAAGTGGAATGCACTTGCTACGATCAATTAAAGAACAAAATATCATTGAAAGTGGTCTACGTGTGATGTTCTTTGAATGATGAATACAACCATATTCATTCAGCCAGTAACGGAAAGATGTCACCCGTTAGAGATTCAGTGCGACCCACCGGAAATTGAATTAATACCCGATAACGATAACTTGCATCTATTTAATTGCCTCGTTTCGACGCCAGGAATTCTTTCGTTGGATTTTCCATGTCAATGTCCACGACAAGCTGATGTGACACTCGTGAAACGCATTTTGCACAATCCGTGATCAATTGGGACGATGAATGAATTCAGATTACTATCTTTAAATTGAAATTATCTCTTTCTGTATGACGGTTAGGCCAAAGATTTTAAAAATGTATTTAAAATTTCTATTGTAATTGTCGGAACGGAAATGTCCGTAAAAGAAGGAAAGAGGCATCTCCGACTTTTAATAAATGTTTGAGTGGGACGCCGATACATACACGTCTGCATATCCACATATATGTTTTGGCGTTCCGCTCTAACACGCATTAATTGCACATATGTGCGAAATTCGGCAAAGTTAATAATAGTGTTTGATTTGGAATAAAACGGCCTTTCGATTTTTTAAAGTGGACTGTATTCAATTTGATATCTTGCACGATTGAAATTGTCCTTTCCTGGATGGGTTTCGATAACTCGGGCTATGTGCCACGATGCCGGTCGTGTGTTTGATTCCTTGATAAGCACGACGTTTCCGACTGAAACATTAGGAGTTGGTGTGCTCCATTTGGGACGTTGTTGCAGGGTAGTAAGATACTCCTGATGCCACTGTTTCCAGAGTCCTTGATACATGGACTGAATGCATTGCCAATAGTCCAAACGGTTAACTGGAATGTGTTCCATATCTGCCTCTGGTATTGTTGTGAACGCCTTTCCGATTAGGAAATGCACTGGAGATAAATAGTTTATTTCAGTGTCCGATGAATAGCAAAGTGGCCGTAAATTTACTACTGCGCTAACTTGGGAGAGTAGTGTAGTAGTATGCTGTTGTGATGCCAAGAGTTTTTGAAGTTCATCGAGGGCTCGTTTTGCCCCAAACCAAATTCGTACCATGATCACTGTAAATTATGGCGCACTTGCCACGCAAAGAGATGAATCGCCGCAATGCAGCCAGAAAGGGGTCCGTGGATAGATCGCTAGCAAGCTCCAAGTCTATTGCCGAGGTGACTAGGCAAACGAATAGGCATATGGAGCCTTTGCCTATGCGCGGCTTGCGCACCTTTGCATCCTTCAAAAGGAATGGTCCAGCGTAATCCCAGCCAGTATTGACGAGGGGAAGCGCTTGAGTTATACGTACTTTGGACAAATCCGCCATTTTTTGTTAT
>JAEIFO010001031.1:0-28853 GCA_018903695.1 Zaprionus gabonicus
GAACAGGCTATGCAGATGCCAGTCACAGGCAACGCACAGGCTAGACACAGGCTAGACACAGGCTAGACACAGGCTAGGCACAGGCTAGGCACTGGATAGACACTGGCTAGGCCCGCTATGCACATGCCTGTCTCAGGCAAGGCACAGGCTAGACACAGGCTAGACACTGGCTAGGCACACGCTATGCACATGCCAGTCTCAGGCAAGGCACAGGCTAGACACAGGCTAGACACAGGCTAGACACTGGCTAGGCACACGCTATGCACATGCCAGTCTCAGGCAAGCACAGGCTAGACACAGGCTAGACACTGGCTAGGCACAGGCTATGCACATGCCAGTCACATGCCAGTCACAGCCAAGGCACAGGCTAGACACAGGCTAGACACTGGTTAGGCACAGGCTAGACACAGGCTAGACACAGGCTAGACACAGGCTAGGCACAGGCTAGACACAGGCTAGACACAGGCTAGACACAAGCTAGACACAGGCTAGACACAGGCCAGACACAGGCTAGAAACAGGCTAGACACAGGCTAGACACAGGCTAGACACTGGCTAGACAAAGGCTAGACACAGGCTAGACACAGGCTTGACACAGGCTAGACACAGGCTGGACACAGGCTAGACACAGGCTGGACACAGGCTAGACACAGGCTAGACACAGGCTAGACACAGGCTAGACACAGGCTGGACACAGGCTAGACACAGGCTGGACACAGGCTAGACACAGGCTAGACACAGGCTAGACACAGGATGGACACAGGCTAGACACAGGCTAGACACAGGCTAGACACAGGCTAGACACAGGCTAGGCATAGGCCAGTCACAGGCTAGGCACAGGCTTGACACCGGCTAGACACCGGCTAGACACTGACTAGACACAGGCTAGACAGAGGCTATACACTGGCTAGGCACAGGCTAGGCACAGGCTATGCACAGGCTAGACAAAGGCTAGACACTGGCTAGGCACAGCCTAGGCACTGCCTAGACACTGCCTAGGCACACGCTATGCACATGCCTGTCTCAGGCAAGGCACACGCTAGACACAGGCTAGACACTGGCTAGGCACAGGCTATGCACATGCCAGTCACAGGCAAGGCACAGGCTAGACACAGGCTAGACACTGGCTAGGCACAGGCTAGACACAGGCTAGACACAGGCTTGACACAGGCTAGACACAGGCTAGACACAGGCTAGACACACGCTAGGCACAGGCTAGGCACTGGATAGACACTGGCTAGGCACACGCTATGCACATGCCTGTCTCAGGCAAGGCACAGGCTAGACACAGGCTAGACACTGGCTAGGCACACGCTATGCACATGCCAGTCTCAGGCAAGGCACAGGCTAGACACAGGCTAGACACAGGCTAGACACTGGCTAGGCACACGCTATGCACATGCCAGTCTCAGGCAAGCACAGGCTAGACACAGGCTAGACACTGGCTAGGCACAGGCTATGCACATGCCAGTCACATGCCAGTCACAGCCAAGGCACAGGCTAGACACAGGCTAGACACTGGTTAGGCACAGGCTAGACACAGGCTAGACACAGGCTAGACACAGGCTAGGCACAGGCTAGACACAGGCTAGACACAGGCTAGACACAAGCTAGACACAGGCTAGACACAGGCCAGACACAGGCTAGAAACAGGCTAGACACAGGCTAGACACAGGCTAGACACTGGCTAGACAAAGGCTAGACACAGGCTAGACACAGGCTTGACACAGGCTAGACACAGGCTGGACACAGGCTAGACACAGGCTGGACACAGGCTAGACACAGGCTAGACACAGGCTAGACACAGGCTAGACACAGGCTGGACACAGGCTAGACACAGGCTGGACACAGGCTAGACACAGGCTAGACACAGGCTAGACACAGGATGGACACAGGCTAGACACAGGCTAGACACAGGCTAGACACAGGCTAGACACAGGCTAGGCATAGGCCAGTCACAGGCTAGGCACAGGCTTGACACCGGCTAGACACCGGCTAGACACTGACTAGACACAGGCTAGACAGAGGCTATACACTGGCTAGGCACAGGCTAGGCACAGGCTATGCACAGGCTAGACAAAGGCTAGACACTGGCTAGGCACAGCCTAGGCACTGCCTAGACACTGCCTAGGCACACGCTATGCACATGCCTGTCTCAGGCAAGGCACACGCTAGACACAGGCTAGACACTGGCTAGGCACAGGCTATGCACATGCCAGTCACAGGCAAGGCACAGGCTAGACACAGGCTAGACACTGGCTAGGCACAGGCTAGACACAGGCTAGACACAGGCTTGACACAGGCTAGACACAGGCTAGACACAGGCTAGACACACGCTAGACACAGGCTAGACAAAGGCTAGACACAGGCTAGACACAGGCTAGACACAGGCTAGACACAGGCTGGACACAGGCTAGACACAGGCTAGACACAGGCTAGACACAGGCTGGACACAGGCTAGACACAGGCTAGACACAGGCTAGACATAGGCCAGTCACAGGCTAGGCACAGGCTAGACACCGGCTAGACACCGGCTAGACACTGACTAGACACAGGCTAGACAGAGGCTATACACTGGCTAGGCACAGGCTAGACACAGGCTATGCACAGGCTAGACAAAGGCTAGACACTGGCTAGGCACACGCTAGGCACAGGCTAGGCACAGGCTAGACACAGGCTAGGCACAGGCTAGACAAAGGCTAGACACTGGCTAGGCACACGCTATGCACATGCCTGTCTCAGGCAAGGCACAGGCTAGACACTGGCTAGGCACAGGCTATGCACATGCCAGTCACAGGCAAGGCACAGGCTAGACACAGGCTAGACACAGGCTAGGCACAGGCAAGGTACAGGCTAGGCACTGGCTAGACAAAGGCTAGACACTGGCTAGGCGCAGGCTAGGCACTGGCTAGACACTGGCTAGACACTGGCTAGGCACACGCTATGCACATGCCAGTCTCAGGCAAGGCACAGGCTAGACACAGGCTAGGCACAGGCTAGACACAGGCTAGACACTGGCTAGGCACAGGCTATGCACATGCCAGTCACAGGCAAGGCACAGGCTAGACACAGGCTAGACACAGGCTAGGCACAGGCTAGGCACAGGCTAGGCACAGGCTAGGCACAGGCTAGGCACAGGCTAGGCACAGGCTAGGCACAGGCTAGGCACAGGCTAGGCACAGGCTAGGCACAGGCTAGGCACTGGCTAGACACTGGCTAGGCACACGCTATACACATGCCAGTCTCAGGCAAGGCACAGGCTAGACACAGACTAGACACAGGCTAGACACTGGCTAGGCACACGCTATGCACATGCCAGTCTCAGGCAAGGCACAGGCTAGGCACAGGCTAGGCACAGGCTAGGCACAGGCTAGGCACTGGCTAGACAAAGGCTAGACACTGGCTAGACACTGGCTAGGCACAGGCTAGGCACTGGCTAGACACTTGCTAGGCACACGCTATGCACATGCCAGTCTCAAGCAAGGCACATGCTAAACACAGGCAAGACACTGGCTAGGCACAGGCTATGCACATGCCAGTCACAGGCAAGGCACAGGCTAGACACAGGCTAGACACAGGCTAGGCACAGGCTAGACACAGGCTAGACACAGGCTAGGCACAGGCTATGCACATGCCAGTCACAGGCAACGCACAGGCTAGACACAGGCTAGACACAGGCTAGGCACAGGCTAGGCACAGGCTAGGCACTGGATAGACACTGGCTAGGCACACGCTATGCACATGCCTGTCTCAGGCAAGGCACAGGCTAGACACAGGCTAGACACTGGCTAGGCACACGCTATGCACATGCCTGTCTCAGGCAAGGCACAGGCTAGACACAGGCTAGACACTGGCTAGGCATAGGCTATGCACATGCCAGTCTCAGGCAAGGCACAGGCTAGACACAGGCTAGACACAGGCTAGACACTGGCTAGGCACACGCTATGCACATGCCAGTCTCAGGCAAGGCACAGGCTAGACACAGGCTAGACACTGGCTAGGCACAGGCTATGCACATGCCAGTCACATGCCAGTCACAGGCAAGGCACAGGCTAGACACAGGCTAGACACTGGCTAGGCACAGGCTAGACACAGGCTAGACACAGGCTAGACACAGGCTAGACACAGGCTAGACACAGGCTATACACTGGCTAGGCACAGGCTAGACACAGGCTAGACAAAGGCTAGACACTGGCTAGGCACAGCCTAGGCACTGGCTAGACACTGCCTAGGCACACGCTATGCACATGCCTGTCTCAGGCAAGGCACAGGCTAGACACTGGCTAGGCATAGGCTATGCACATGCCAGTCACAGGCTAGGCACAGGCTAGGCACAGGCTAGACACAGGCTAGGCACAGGCTAGGCACTGGCTAGACACTGGCTAGGCACAGGCTATGCACATGCCAGTCTCAGGCAAGGCACAGGCTAGACACAGACTAGACACAGGCTAGACACTGGCTAGGCACACGCTATGCACATGCCAGTCTCAGGCAAGGCACAGGCTAGGCACAGGCTAGGCACAGGCTAGGCACTGGCTAGACAAAGGCTAGACACTGGCTAGGCACAGGCTATTCACTGGCTAGACACTGGCTAGGCACACGCTATGCACATGCCAGTTTTAGGCAAGGCACATGCTAAACACAGGCTAGACACTGGCTAGGCACAGGCTATGCACATGCCAGTCACAGGCAAGGCAGAGGCTAGACACAGGCTAGACACAGGCTAGGCACAGGCTAGACACAGGCTAGACACAGGCTAGGCACAGGCTATGCACTTGCCAGTCACAGGCAACGCACAGGCTAGGCACAGGCTAGACACAGGCTAGGCACAGGCTAGGCACAGGCTAGGCACAGGCTAGGCACAGGCTAGGCACAGGCTAGGCACAGGCTAGGCACAGGCTAGGCACTGGATAGACACTGGATAGACACTGGCTAGGCACACGTTGTGCACATGCCTGTCTCAGGCAAGGCACAGGCTAGACACAGGCTAGACACTGGCTAGGCACACGGTATGCACATGCCTGTCTCAGCAAGGCACAGGCTAGAAACAGGCTAGACACTGGCTAGGCATAGGCTATGCACATGCCAGTCACAGGCAAGGCACAGGCTAGACACAGGCTAGACACTGGCTAGGCACACGCTATGCACATGCCAGTCTCAGGCAAGGCACAGGCTAGACACAGGCTAGACACTGGCTAGGCACAGGCTATGCACATGCCAGTCACATGCCAGTCACAGGCAAGGCACATGCCAGTCACAGGCAAGGCACAGGCTAGACACAGGCTAGACACAGGCTAGACACAGGCTAGACACAGGCTAGACACAGGCTAGACACAGGCTAGACACAGGCTAGACACAGGCTAGACACAGGCTAGACACAGGCTAGACACAGGCTAGACACAGGCTAGACACAGGCTAGACACAGGCTAGGCACAGGCTAGACAGGCTAGGCACAGGCTAGACACAGGCTAGACACAGGCTAGACACAGGCTAGACACAGGCTAGAAACAGGCTAGACACAGGCTAGACACAGGCTAGGCACAGGCTAGACAAAGGCTAGACACAGGCTAGACACAGGCTAGACACAGGCTAGACACAGGCTGGACACAGGCTAGACACAGGCTAGACACAGGCTAGACACAGGCTGGACACAGGCTAGACACAGGCTAGACAGAGGCTAGGCATAGGCCAGTCACAGGCTAGGCACAGGCTAGACACCGGCTAGACACCGGTTAGACACTGACTAGACACAGGCTAGACAGAGGCTATACACTGGCTAGGCACAGGCTAGACACAGGCTAGACAAAGGCTAGACACTGGCTAGGCACAGGCTAGACAAAGGCTAGACACTGGCTAGGCACAGGCTAGACAAAGGCTAGACACTGGCTAGGTACAGCCTAGGCACTGGCTAGACACTGCCTAGGCACACGCTATGCACATGCCTGTCTCAGGCAAGGCACAGGCTAGACACAGGCTAGACACTGGCTAGGCATAGGCTATGCAAATGCCAGTCACAGGCAAGGCACAGGCTAGACACAGGCTAGACACAGGCTAGGCACAGGCTAGGCAATTGCTAGACAAAGGCTAGACACTGGCTAGGCACAGGCTAGGCACTGGCTAGATACTGGCTAGGCACACGCTATGCACATGCCAGTCTCAGGCAAGGCACAGGCTAGACACAGGCTAGACACAGGCTAGGCACTGGCTAGGCACACGCTATGCACATGCCAGTCTCAGGCAAGGCACAGGCTAGGCACAGGCTAGGCACAGGCTAGGCACTGGCTAGACAAAGGCTAGACACTGGCTAGGCACGGGCTAGGCACTGGCTAGACACTGGCTAGGCACACGCTATGCACATGCCAGTCACAGGCAAGGCACAGGCTAGACACAGGCTAGACACTGGCTAGGCACAGGCTATGCACATGCCAGTCACAGGCAAGGCACAGGCTAGACACAGGCTAGACACAGGCTAGACACAGGCTAGACACAGGCTAGGAACAGGCTATGCACATGCCAGTCACAGGCAACGCACAGGCTAGACACAGGCTAGACACAGGCTAGGCACAGGCTAGGCACAGGCTAGGCACTGGATAGACACTGGCTAGGCACACGCTGTGCACATGCCTGTCTCAGGCAAGGCACAGGCTAGACACAGGCTAGACACTGGCTAGGCACACGCTATGCACATGCCTGTCTCAGGCAAGGCACAGGCTAGACACAGGCTAGACACTGGCTAGGCATAGGCTATGCACATGCCAGTCACAGGCAAGGCACAGGCTAGACACAGGCTAGACACTGGCTAGGCACACGCTATGCACATGCCAGTCTCAGGCAAGGCACAGGCTAGACACAGGCTAGACACTGGCTAGACACTGGCTAGGCACAGGCTATGCACATGCCAGTCACATGCCAGTCACAGGCAAGGCACACGCCAGTCACCGGCAAGGCACAGGCTAGGCACAGGCTAGACACAGGCTAGACACAGGCTAGACACAGGCTAGACACAGGCTAGACACAGGCTAGACACAGGCTAGACACAGGCTAGACACAGGCTAGACACAGGCTAGACACAGGCTAGACACAGGCTAGACACAGGCTAGACACAGGCTAGACACAGGCTAGACACAAGCTAGACACAGGCTAGACACAGGCTAGACACAGGCTAGAAACAGGCTAGACACAGGCTAGACACAGGCTAGGCACAGGCTAGACAAAGGCTAGACACAGGCTAGACACAGGCTAGACACAGGCTAGACACAGGCTGGACACAGGCTAGACACAGGCTAGACACAGGCTAGATACAGGCTGGACACAGGCTAGACACAGGCTAGACACAGGCTAGGCATAGGCCAGTCACAGGCTAGGCACAGGCTAGACACCGGCTAGACACCGGTTAGACACTGACTAGACACAGGCTAGACAGAGGCTATACACTGGCTAGGCACAGGCTAGACACAGGCTAGACAAAGGCTAGACACTGGCTAGGCATAGGCCAGTCACAGGCTAGGCACAGGCTAGACACCGGCTAGACACCGGCTAGACACTGACTAGACACAGGCTAGACAGAGGCTATACACTGGCTAGGCACAGGCTAGACACAGGCTAGACAAAGGCTAGACACTGGCTAGGCACAGGCTAGACAAAGGCTAGACAAAGGCTAGACACTGGCTAGGCACAGGCTAGACAAAGGCTAGACACTGGCTAGGCACAGCCTAGGCACTGGCTAGACACTTCCTAGGCACACGCTATGCACATGCCTGTCTCAGGCAAGGCACAGGCTAGACACAGGCTAGACACTGGCTAGGCATAGGCTATGCACATGCCAGTCACAGGCAAGGCACAGGCTAGACACAGGCTAGACACAGGCTAGGCACAGGCAAGGCACAGGCTAGGCAATTGCTAGACAAAGGCTAGACACTGGCTAGGCACAGGCTAGGCACTGGCTAGACACTGGCTAGGCACACGCTATGCACATGCCAGTCTCAGGCAAGGCACAGGCTAGACAAAGGCTAGACATTGGCTAGTCACAGGCTATGCACATGTCAGTCACAGGCAAGGCACAGGCTAGACACAGGCTAGACACAGGCTAGGCACAGGCTAGACACAGGCTAGACACTGGCTAGGCACAGGCTATGCACATGCCAGTCACAGGCAAGGCACAGGCTAGACACTGGCTAGGCACAGGCTAGACAAAGGCTAGACAAAGGCTAGACACTGGCTAGGCACAGGCTAGACAAAGGCTAAACACTGGCTAGGCACAGCCTAGGCACTGGCTAGATACTGCCTAGGCACACGCTATGCACATGCCTGTCTCAGGCAAGGCACAGGCTAGACACAGGCTAGACACTGGCTAGGCATAGGCTATGCACATGCCAGTCACAGGCAAGGCACAGGCTAGACACAGGCTAGACACAGGCTAGGCACAGGCTAGACAAAGGCTAGACACAGGTTAGGAACAGGCTATGCACATGCCAGTCACAGGCAACGCACAGGCTAGACACAGGCTAGACACAGGCTAGGCACAGGCTAGGCACAGGCTAGGCACTGGATAGACACTGGCTAGGCACACGCTATGTACATGCCTGTCTCAGGCAAGGCACAGGCTAGACACAGGCTAGACACTGGCTAGGCACACGCTATGCACATGCCAGTCTCAGGCAAGGCACAGGCTAGACACAGGCTAGACACAGGCTAGACACTGGCTAGGCATAGGCTATGCACATGCCAGTCACAGCCAAGGCACAGGCTAGACACAGGCTAGACACTGGCTAGGCACACGCTATGCACATGCCAGTCTCAGGCTAGGCACAGGCTAGACACAGGCTAGACACTGGCTAGGCACACGCTATGCACATGCCAGTCTCAGGCAAGGCACAGGCTAGGCACTGGCTAGATAAAGGCTAGACACTGGCTAGGCACAGGCTAGGCACTGGCTAGACACTGGCTAGGCACACGCTATGCACATGCCAGTCTCAGGCAAGGCACAGGCTAGACACAGGCTAGACACAGGTTAGGAACAGGCTATGCACATGCCAGTCACAGGCAACGCACAGGCTAGACACAGGCTAGACACAGGCTAGGCACAGGCTAGACAAAGGCTAGACACTGGCTAGGCATAGGCTATGCACATGCCAGTCACAGGCAAGGCACAGGCTAGACACAGGCTAGACACAGGCTAGACACAGGCTAGGCACATGCTAGACAAAGGCTAGACACAGGTTAGGAACAGGCTATGCACATGCCAGTCACAGGCAACGCACAGGCTAGACACAGGGTAGACACAGGCTAGGCACAGGCTAGGCACAGGCTAGGCACTGGATAGACACTGGCTAGGCACACGCTATGTACATGCCTGTCTCAGGCAAGGCACAGGCTAGACACAGGCTAGACACTGGCTAGGCACACGCTATGCACATGCCAGTCTCAGGCAAGGCACAGGCTAGACACAGGCTAGACACTGGCTAGGCATAGGCTATGCACATGCCAGTCACAGGCAAGGCACAGGCTAGACACAAGCTAGACACTGGCTAGGCACAGGCTATGCACATGCCAGTCTCAGGCAAGGCACAGGCTAGACACAGGCTAGACATAGGCTAGACACTGGCTAGGCACACGCTATGCACATGCCAGTCTCAGGCAAGGCACAGGCTAGGCACAGGCTAGGCACAGGCTAGGCACTGGCTAGACAAAGGCTAGACACTGGCTAGGCACAGGCTAGACACTGGCTAGGCACAGGCTAGACACTGGCTAGGCACACGCTATGCACATGCCAGTCTCAGGCAAGGCACAGGCTAGGCACAGGCTAGGCACAGGCTAGGCACTGGCTAGACAAAGGCTAGACACTGGCTAGGCACAGGCTAGGCACTGGCTAGACACTGGCTAGGCACACGCTATGCACATGCCAGTCTCAGGCAAGGCACAGGCTAGGCACAGGCTAGGCACAGGCTAGGCACTGGCTAGACAAAGGCTAGACACTGGCTAGGCACAGGCTAGGCACTGGCTAGACACTGGCTAGGCACACGCTATGCACATGCCAGTCTCAGGCAAGGCACAGGCTAGACACAGGCTAGACACTGGCTAGGCACAGGCTATGCACATGCCAGTCACAGGCAAGGCACAGGCTAGACACAGGCTAGACACAGGCTAGACACAGGCTAGGCACAGGCTAGACACAGGCTAGACACAGGCTAGGAACAGGCTATGCACATGCCAGTCACAGGCAACGCACAGGCTAGACACAGGCTAGACACAGGCTAGACACAGGCTAGGCACAGGCTAGGCACTGGATAGACACTGGCTAGGCACACGCTATGCACATGCCTGTCTCAGGCAAGGCACAGGCTAGACACAGGCTAGACACTGGCTAGGCACACGCTATGCACATGCCAGTCTCTGGCATGGCACAGGCTAGACACAGGCTCGACACTGGCTAGGCACACGCTATGCACATGCCAGTCTCAGGCAAGGCACAGGCTAGACACAGGCTAGACACAGGCTAGACACTGGCTAGGCACAGGCTATGCACATGCCAGTCACATGCCAGTCACAGGCAAGGCACAGGCTAGACACAGGCTAGACACTGGCTAGGCACAGACTAGACACAGGCTAGACACAGGCTAGAAACTGGCTAGACACAGGCTAGACACAGGCTAGGCACAGGCTAGACAAAGGCTAGACACAGGCTAGACACAGGCTAGACACAGGCTAGACACAGGCTGGACACAGGCTAGACACAGGCTAGACACAGGCTAGACACAGGCTGGACACAGGCTAGACACAGGCTGGACACAGGCTAGACACAGGCTAGACACAGGCTAGACACAGGCTAGGCATAGGCCAGTCACAGGCTAGGCACAGGCTAGGCACAGGCTAGACACCGGCTAGACACCGGCTAGACACCGGCTAGACACCGGCTAGACACCGGCTAGACACTGACTAGACACAGGCTAGACAGAGGCTATACACTGGCTAGGCACAGGCTAGGCACAGGCTATGCACAGGCTAGACAAAGGCTAGACACTGGCTAGGCACAGCCTAGGCACTGGCTAGACACTGCCTAGGCACACGCTATGCACATGCCTGTCTCAGGCAAGGCACAGGCTAGACACAGGCTAGACACTGGCTAGGCATAGGCTATGCACATGCCAGTCACAGGCAAGGCACAGGCTAGACACAGGCTAGACACAGGCTAGACACAGGCTAGACACAGGCTAGGCACAGGCAAGGCACAGGCTAGGCACTGGCTAGACAAAGGCTAGACACTGGCTAGGCACAGGCTAGGCACTGGCTAGACACTGGCCAGGCACACGCTATGCACATGCCAGTCTCAGGCAAGGCACAGGCTAGACACAGGCTAGACACTGGCTAGGCACAGGCTATGCACATGCAAGTCACAGGCAAGGCACAGGCTAGACACAGGCTAGACACAGGCTAGACACAGGCTAGGCACAGGCTAGACACAGGCTAGACACTGGCTAGGCACAGGCTATGTACATGCCAGTCACAGACAAGGCACAGGCTAGACACAGGCTAGACACAGGCTAGGCACAGGCTAGGCACAGGCTAGGCACAGGCTAGGCACAGGCTAGGCACTAGCTAGACACTGGCTAGGCACACGCTATGCACATGCCAGTCTCAGGCAAGGCACAGGCTAGACACAGGCTAGACACAGGCTAGACACTGGCTAGGCACACGCTATGCACATGCCAGTCTCAGGCAAGGCACAGGCTAGACACAGGCTAGACACAGGCTAGACACTGGCTAGGCACAGGCTATGCACATGCCAGTAACAGGCAAGGCACAGGCTAGACATAGGCTAGACACAGGCTAGGCACAGGCTAGACACAGGCTAGACACAGGCTAGGCACAGGCTATGCACATGCCAGTCTCAGGCAAGGCACAGGCTAGACACAGGCTAGACACTGGCTAGGCACACGCTATGCACATGCCAGTCTCAGGCAAGGCACAGGCTAGACACAGGCTAGACACAGGCTAGACACTGGCTAGGCACAGGCTATGCACATGCCAGTCACAGGCAAGGCACAGGCTAGACACAGGCTAGACACAGGCTAGACACAGGCTAGACACAGGCTATGCACATGCCAGTCACAGGCAAGGCACAGGCTACACACAGGCTAGACACAGGCTAGACAAAGGCTAGACACTGGCTAGGCACAGGCTAGGCACTGGCTAGACACTGGCTAGGCACACGCTATGCACATGCCAGTCTCAGGCAAGGCACAGGCTAGACACAGGCTAGAAACTGGCTAGGCACAGGCAATGCACATGCCAGTCAGCTAGACACAGGCTAGACACAGGCTAGACACAGGCTGGACACAGGCTAGACACTGGCTAGGCACAGCCTAGGCACTGGCTAGACACTGCCTAGGCACACGCTATGCACATGCCTGTCTCAGGCAAGGCACAGGCTAGACACAGGCTAGACACTGGCTAGGCATAGGCTATGCACATGCCAGTCACAGGCAAGGCACAGGCTAGACACAGGCTAGACACAGGCTAGGCACAGGCAAGGCACAGGCTAGGCACTGGCTAGACAAAGGCTAGACACTGGCTAGGCACAGGCAAGGCACTGGCTAGGCACAGGCAAGGCACTGGCTAGACACTGGCTAGGCACAGGCTATGCACATGCCAGTCACAGGCAAGGCACAGGCTAGACACAGGCTAGACACAGGCTAGGCACAGGCTAGGCACTGGCTAGCCACTGGCTAGGCACATGCCAGTCACAGGCTAGGCACAGGCTAGGCACAGGGTAGACACCGGCTAGACACCGGCTAGACACCGGCTAGACACAGACTAGACACAGGCTAGACAGAGGCTTTACACTGGCTAGGCACAGGCTAGACACAGGCTATGCACAGGCTAGACAAAGGCTAGGCACTGGCTAGATACTGGCTAGGCACACGCTATGCACATGCCTGTCTCAGGCTAGGCACAGGATAGACACAGGCTAGACACTGGCTAGGCACAGGCTATGCACATGCCAGTCACAGGCAAGGCACAGGCTAGACACAGGCTAGACACTGGCTAGGCACAGGCCAGTCACAGGCTAGGCACAGGCTAGGCACAGGCTAGACACAGGCTAGACACCGGCTAGTCAGAGGCTATACACTGGCTAGGCACAGGCTAGACACAGGCTATGCACAGGCTAGACAAAGGCTAGACACTGGCTAGGCACAGGCTAGGCACTGGCTAGACACTGGCTAGGCACACGCTATGCACATGCCTGTCTCAGGCAAGGCACAGGCAAGGAACAGGCTAGACACCGGCTAGACACTGGCTAGGCACAGGCTATACACATGCCAGTCACAGGCAAGGCACAGGCTAGGCACAGGCTAGACACCGGCTAGACACAGATTAGACACAGGCTAGACAGAGGCTATACACTGGCTAGGCACAGGCTAGACACAGGCTATGCACAGGCTAGACAAAGGCTAGACACTGGCTAGGCACAGGCTAGGCACTGGCTAGACACACGCTATGCACATGCCAGTCACAGGCAAGGCTCAGGCTAAACACAGGCTAGACACAGGCTAGGAACAGGCTAGGCACAGGCTAGGCACAGGCTAGACACTGGCTAGGCACAGGCTAGACACTGGCTAGACACTGGCTAGGCACAGGCTATGCACATGCCAGTCACAGGAAAGGCACAGGCTAGACACAGGCTAGACACTGGCTAGGCACACGCTATGCACATGCCTGTCTCAGGCAAGGCACAGGCTAGACACAGGCTAGACACTGGCTAGGCACAGGCTATGCACATGCCAGTCACAGGCAAGGCACAGGCTAGGCACAGGCTAGACACCGGCTAGAAACAGATTAGACACAGGCTAGACAGAGGCTATACACTGGCTAGGCACAGGCTAGACACAGGCTATGCACAGGCTAGACAAAGGCTAGACAAAGGCTAGACACTGGCTAGGCACACGCTATGCACATGCCTGTCTCAGGCAAGGCACAGGCTAGACACAGGCTAGACACTGGCTAGGCACAGGCTATGCACATGCCAGTCACAGGCAAGGCACAGGCCAAACACAGGCTAGACACAGGCTAGACACAGGCTTGGCACAGGCTAGACACAGGCTAGACACTGGCTAGGCACAGGCTAGACACAGGCTAGACACTGGCTAGGCACAGGCTATGCACATGCCAGTCACAGGCAAGGCACAGGCTAGACACTGGCTAGACACTGGTAAGGCACAGGCTATGCACATGCCAGTCACAGGCAAGGCACAGGCTAGACACAGGCTAGACACAGGCTAGGCACTGGCTCGACACTGGCTAGGCACACGCTATGCACATGCCAGTCTCTGGCAAGGCACAGGCTAGACACAGGCTAGACACAGGCTAGGAACAGGCTATGCACATGCCAGTCACAGGCAACGCACAGGCTAGACACAGGCTAGACACAGGCTAGGCACAGGCTAGGCACAGGCTAGGCACTGGATAGACACTGGCTAGGCACACGCTATGCACATGCCTGTCTCAGGCAAGGCACAGGCTAGACACAGGCTAGACACTGGCTAGGCACACGCTATGCACATGCCAGTCTCTGGCAAGGCACAGGCTAGACACAGGCTAGACACTGGCTAGGCACACGCTATGCTCATGCCAGTCTCAGGCAAGGCACAGGCTAGACACAGGCTAGACACAGGCTAGACACTGGCTAGGCACAGGCTATGCACATGCCAGTCACATGCCAGTCACAGGCAAGGCACAGGCTAGACACAGGCTAGACACTGGCTAGGCACAGGCTAGACACAGGCTAGACACAGGCTAGAAACAGGCTAGACACAGGCTAGACACAGGCTAGGCACAGGCTAGACAAAGGCTAGGCACAGGCTAGACAAAGGCTAGGCACAGGCTAGACACAGGCTAGACACAGGCTAGACACAGGCTGGACACAGGCTAGACACAGGCTAGACACAGGCTAGACACAGGCTGGACACAGGCTAGACACAGGCTAGACACAGGCTAGACACAGGCTAGGCATAGGCCAGTCACAGGCTAGGCACAGGCTAGGCACAGGCTAGACACCGGCTAGACACCGGCTAGACACCGGCTAGACACTGACTAGACACAGGCTAGACAGAGGCTATACACTGGCTAGGCACAGGCTAGGCACAGGCTATGCACAGGCTAGACAAAGGCTAGACACTGGCTAGGCACAGCCTAGGCACAGCCTAGGCACTGGCTAGACACTGCCTAGGCACACGCTATGCACATGCCTGTCTCAGGAAAGGCACAGGCTAGACACAGGCTAGACACTGGCTAGGCATAGGCTATGCACATGCCAGTCACAGGCAAGGCACAGGCTAGACACAGGCTAGACACAGGCTAGGCACAGGCAAGGCACAGGCTAGGCACTGGCTAGACAAAGGCTAGACACTGGCTAGGCACAGGCTAGGCACTGGCTAGACACTGGCCAGGCACACGCTATGCACATGCCAGTCTCAGGCAAGGCACAGGCTAGACACAGGCTAGACACTGGCTAGGCACAGGCTATGCACATGCCAGTCACAGGCACGGCACAGGCTAGACACAGGCTAGACACAGGCTAGGCACAGGCTATGTACATGCCAGTCACAGACAAGGCACAGGCTAGACACAGGCTAGACACTGGCTAGGCACACGCTATGCACATGCCAGTCTCAGGCAAGGCACAGGCTAGACACAGGCTAGACACAGGCTAGACACTGGCTAGGCACAGGCTATGCACATGCCAGTCACAGGCAAGGCACAGGCTAGACACAGGCTAGACACAGGCTAGACACAGGCTAGACACAGGCTAGACTTAGGCTATGCACATGCCAGTCACAGGCAAGGCACAGGCTACACACAGGCTAGACACAGGCTAGACAAAGGCTAGACACTGGCTAGGCACAGGCTAGGCACTGGCTAGACACTGGCTAGGCACACGCTATGCACATGCCAGTCTCAGGCAAGGCACAGGCTAGACACAGGCTAGACACTGGCTAGGCACAGGCTATGCACATGCCAGTCAGCTAGACACAGGCTAGACACAGGCTAGACACAGGCTAGACACAGGCTGGACACAGGCTAGACACTGGCTAGGCACAGGCTAGGCACTGGCTAGACACTGCCTAGGCACACGCTATGCACATGCCTGTCTCAGGCAAGGCACAGGCTAGACACAGGCTAGACACTGGCTAGGCATAGGCTATGCACATGCCAGTCACAGGCAAGGCACAGGCTAGACACAGGCTAGACACAGGCTAGGCACAGGCAAGGCACAGGCTAGGCACTGGCTAGACAAAGGCTAGACACTGGCTAGGCATAGGCAAGGCACTGGCTAGACACTGGCTAGGCACAGGCTATGCACATGCCAGTCACAGGCAAGGCACAGGCTAGACACAGGCTAGACACAGGCTAGGCACAGGCTAGGCACTGGCTAGCCACTGGCTAGGCACATGCCAGTCACAGGCTAGGCACAGGCTAGGCACAGGCTAGATACCGGCTAGACACCGGCTAGACACCGGCTAGACACCGGCTAGACACCGGCTAGACACCGGCTAGACACCGGCTAGACACAGACTAGACACAGGCTAGACAGAGGCTTTACACTGGCTAGGCACAGGCTAGACACAGGCTATGCACAGGCTAGACAAAGGCTAGGCACTGGCTAGATACTGGCTAGGCACACGCTATGCACATGCCTGTGTCAGGCTAGGCACAGGCTAGACACAGGCTAGACACTGGCTAGGCACAGGCTATGCACATGCCAGTCACAGGCAAGGCACAGGCTAGACACAGGCTAGACACTGGCTAGGCACAGGCCAGTCACAGGCTAGGCACAGGCTAGGCACAGGCTAGACACAGGCTAGACACCGGCTAGACAGAGGCTATACACTGGCTAGGCACAGGCTAGACACAGGCTATGCACAGGCTAGACAAAGGCTAGACACTGGCTAGGCACAGGCTAGGCACTGGCTAGACACTGGCTAGGCACACGCTATGCACATGTCTGTCTCAGGCAAGGCACAGGCAAGGCACAGGCTAGACACAGGCTAGACACTGGCTAGGCACAGGCTGTGCACATGCCAGTCACAGGTAAGGCACAGGCTAGACACAGGCTAGACACTGGCTAGGCACAGGCCAGTCACAGGCTAGGCACAGGCTAGGCACAGGCTAGACACAGGCTAGACACCGGCTAGACAGAGGCTATACACTGGCTAGGCACAGGCTAGACACAAGCTATGCACAGGCTAGACAAAGGCTAGACACTGGCTAGGCACAGGCTAGGCACTGGCTAGACACAGGCTAGGCACAGGCTAGGCACAGGCTAGGCACAGGCTAGGCACAGGCTAGACACTGGCTAGGCACAGGCTAGACACAGGCTAGACACTGGCTAGGCACAGGCTATGCACATGCCAGTCACAGGCAAGGCACAGGCTAGACACAGGCTAGACACTGGCTAGGCACACGCTATGCACATGCCTGTCTCAGGCAAGGCACAGGCTAGACACAGGCTAGACACTGGCTAGGCACAGGCTATGCACATGCCAGTCACAGGCAAGGCACAGGCTAGGCACAGGCTAGACACCGGCTAGAAACAGATTAGACACAGGCTAGACAGAGGCTATACACTGGCTAGGCACAGGCTAGACACAGGCTATGCACAGGCTAGACAAAGGCTAGACACTGGCTAGGCACACGCTATGCACATGCCTGTCTCAGGCAAGGCACAGGCTAGACACAGGCTAGACACTGGCTAGGCACAGGCTATGCACATGCCAGTCACAGGCAAGGCACAGGCCAAACACAGGCTAGACACAGGCTAGACACAGGCTTGGCACAGGCTAGACACAGGCTAGACACTGGCTAGGCACAGGCTAGACACAGGCTAGACACTGGCTAGGCACAGGCTATGCACATGCCAGTCACAGGCAAGGCACAGGCTAGACACAGGCTAGACACTGGTAAGGCACAGGCTATGCACATGCCAGTCACAGGCAAGGCACAGGCTAGACACTGGCTAGGCACACGCTATGCACATGCCTGTCTCAGGCAAGGCACAGGCTAGACACAGGCTAGACACTGGCTAGGCACACGCTATGCACATGCCAGTCTCTGGCAAGGCACAGGCTAGACACAGGCTAGACACTGGCTAGGCACACGCTATGCACATGCCAGTCTCAGGCAAGGCACAGGCTAGACACAGGCTAGACACAGGCTAGACACTGGCTAGGCACAGGCTATGCACATGCCAGTCACATGCCAGTCACAGGCAAGGCACAGGTTAGACACAGGCTAGACACTGGCTAGGCACAGGCTAGACACAGGCTAGACACAGGCTAGAAACAAGCTAGACACAGGCTAGACACAGGCTAGGCACAGGCTAGACAAAGGCTAGACACAGGCTAGACACAGGCTAGACACAGGCTAGACACAGGCTAGACACAGGCTGGACACAGGCTAGACACAGGCTAGACACAGGCTAGACACAGGCTGGACACAGGCTAGGCATAGGCCAGTCACAGGCTAGGCACAGGCTAGGCACAGGCTAGACACCGGCTAGACACCGGCTAGACACCGGCTAGACACTGACTAGACACAGGCTAGACAGAGGCTATACACTGGCTAGGCACAGGCTAGGCACAGGCTATGCACAGGCTAGACAAAGGCTAGACACTGGCTAGGCACAGCCTAGGCACAGCCTAGGCACTGGCTAGACACTGGCTAGGCACACGCTATGCACATGCCAGTCACAGGCAAGGCACAGGCTAGACACAGGCTAGACACAGGCTAGGCACAGGCAAGGCACAGGCTAGGCACTGGCTAGACAAAGGCTAGACGCTGGCTAGGCACAGGCTAGGCACTGGCTAGACACTGGCCAGGCACACGCTATGCACATGCCAGTCTCAGGCAAGGCACAGGCTAGACACAGGCTAGACACTGGCTAGGCACAGGCTATGCACATGCCAGTCACAGGCAAGGCCAGGCTAGACACAGGCTAGACACAGGCTAGGCACAGGCTAGACACAGGCTAGACACTGGCTAGGCACAGGCTATGTACATGCCAGTCACAGACAAGGCACAGGCTAGACACAGGCTAGACACAGGCTAGGCACAGGCTAGGCACAGGCTAGGCACAGGCTAGGCACTAGCTAGACACTGGCTAGGCACACGCTATGCACATGCCAGTCTCAGGCAAGGCACAGGCTAGACACAGGCTAGACACAGGCTAGACACAGGCTAGACACTGGCTAGGCACACGCTATGCACATGCCAGTCTCAGGCAAGGCACAGGCTAGACACAGGCTAGACACTGGCTAGGCACAGGCTATGCACATGCCAGTCACAGGCAAGGCACAGGCTAGACACAGGCTAGACACAGGCTAGGCACAGGCTAGACACAGGCTAGACACAGGCTAGGCACAGGCAAGGCACAGGCTAGACACAGGCTAGACACTGGCTAGGCACACGCTATGCACATGCCAGTCTCAGGCAAGGCACAGGCTAGACACAGGCTAGACACAGGCTAGACACTGGCTAGGCACAGGCTATGCACATGCCAGTCACAGGCAAGGCACTGGCTAGACACTGGCTAGGCTCAGGCTATGCACATGCCAGTCACAGGCAAGGCACAGGCTAGACACAGGCTAGACACAGGCTAGGCACAGGCTAGGCACTGGCTAGCCACTGGCTAGGCACTGGCTAGCCACTGGCTAGGCACATGCCAGTCACAGGCTAGGCACAGGCAAGGCACAGGCTAGACACCGGCTAGACACCGGCTAGACACTGGCTAGACACCGGCTAGACACAGACTAGACACAGGCTAGACAGAGGCTTTACACTGGCTAGGCACAGGCTAGACACAGGCTATGCACAGGCTAGACAAAGGCTAGGCACTGGCTAGATACTGGCTAGGCACACGCTATGCACATGCCTGTCTCAGGCTAGGCACAGGCTAGACACAGGCTAGACACTGGCTAGGCACAGGCTATGCACATGCCAGTCACAGGCAAGGCACAGGCTAGACACAGGCTAGACACTGGCTAGGCACAGGCCAGTCACAGGCTAGGCACAGGCTAGGCACAGGCTAGACACAGGCTAGACACTGGCTAGACAGAGGCTATACACTGGCTAGGCACAGGCTAGACACAGGCTATGCACAGGCTGGACAAAGGCTAGACACTGGCTAGGCACAGGCTAGGCACTGGCTAGACACTGGCTAGGCACACGCTATGCACATGCCTGTCTCAGGCAAGGCACAGGCAAGGCACAGGCTAGACACAGGCTAGAAACAGATTAGACACAGGCTAGACGGAGGCTAGACACAGGCTAGACACTGGCTAGGCACAGGCTAGACAAAGGCTAGACACTGGCTAGGCACAGGCTAGGCACTGGCTAGGCACACGCTATGCACATGCCAGTCACAGGCAAGGCTCAGGCTAAACACAGGCTAGACACAGGCTAGGCACAGGCTAGGCACAGTCTAGGCACAGGCTAGACACTGGCTAGGCACAGGCTAGACACAGGCTAGACACTGGCTAGGCACAGGCTATGCACATGCCAGTCACAGGCAAGGCACAGGCTAGACACAGGCTAGACACTGGCTAGGCACACGCTATGCACATGCCTGTCTCAGGCAAGGCACAGGCTAGACACAGGCTAGACACTGGCTAGGCACAGGCTATGCACATGCCAGTCACAGGCAAGGCACAGGCTAGGCACAGGCTAGACACCGGCTAGAAACAGATTAGACACAGGCTAGACGGAGGCTATACACTGGCTAGGCACAGGCTAGACACAGGCTATCCACAGGCTAGACAAAGGCTAGACACTGGCTAGGCACACGCTATGCACATGCCTGTCTCAGGCAAGGCACAGGCTAGACACAGGCTAGACACTGGCTAGGCACAGGCTATGCACATGCCAGTCACAGGCAAGGCACAGGCCAAACACAGGCTAGACACAGGCTAGACACAGGCTTGGCACAGGCTAGACACAGGCTAGACACTGGCTAGGCACAGGCTAGACACAGGCTAGACACTGGCTAGGCACAGGCTATGCACATGCCAGTCACAGGCAAGGCACAGGCAAGGCACAGGCTAGACACAGGCTAGACACAGGCTAGACACTGGTAAGGAACAGGCTATGCACAGGCTAGACAAAGGCTAGACACTGGCTAGGCACAGGCTAGGCACTGGCTAGACACAGGCTAGGCACAGGCTAGGCACAGGCTAGGCACAGGCTAGGCACAGGCTAGACACTGGCTAGGCACAGGCTAGACACAGGCTAGACACTGGCTAGGCACAGGCTATGCACATGCCAGTCACAGGCAAGGCACAGGCTAGACACAGGCTAGACACTGGCTAGGCACACGCTATGCACATGCCTGTCTCAGGCAAGGCACAGGCTAGACACAGGCTAGACACTGGCTAGGCACAGGCTATGCACATGCCAGTCACAGGCAAGGCACAGGCTAGGCACAGGCTAGACACCGGCTAGAAACAGATTAGACACAGGCTAGACAGAGGCTATACACTGGCTAGGCACAGGCTAGACACAGGCTATGCACAGGCTAGACAAAGGCTAGACACTGGCTAGGCACACGCTATGCACATGCCTGTCTCAGGCAAGGCACAGGCTAGACACAGGCTAGACACTGGCTAGGCACAGGCTATGCACATGCCAGTCACAGGCAAGGCACAGGCCAAACACAGGCTAGACACAGGCTAGACACAGGCTTGGCACAGGCTAGACACAGGCTAGACACTGGCTAGGCACAGGCTAGACACAGGCTAGACACTGGCTAGGCACAGGCTATGCACATGCCAGTCACAGGCAAGGCACAGGCTAGACACAGGCTAGACACTGGTAAGGCACAGGCTATGCACATGCCAGTCACAGGCAAGGCACAGGCTAGACACTGGCTAGGCACACGCTATGCACATGCCTGTCTCAGGCAAGGCACAGGCTAGACACAGGCTAGACACTGGCTAGGCACACGCTATGCACATGCCAGTCTCTGGCAAGGCACAGGCTAGACACAGGCTAGACACTGGCTAGGCACACGCTATGCACATGCCAGTCTCAGGCAAGGCACAGGCTAGACACAGGCTAGACACAGGCTAGACACAGGCTAGACACTGGCTAGGCACAGGCTATGCACATGCCAGTCACATGCCAGTCACAGGCAAGGCAAAGGTTAGACACAGGCTAGACACTGGCTAGGCACAGGCTAGACACAGGCTAGACACAGGCTAGAAACAGGCTAGACACAGGCTAGACACAGGCTAGGCACAGGCTAGACAAAGGCTAGACACAGGCTAGACACAGGCTAGACACAGGCTAGACACAGGCTAGACACAGGCTAGACACAGGCTAGACACAGGCTAGACACAGGCTAGACACAGGCTGGACACAGGCTAGACACAGGCTAGACACAGGCTAGACACAGGCTAGGCATAGGCCAGTCACAGGCTAGGCACAGGCTAGGCACAGGCTAGACACCGGCTAGACACCGGCTAGACACCGGCTAGACACCGGCTAGACACTGACTAGACACAGGCTAAACAGAGGCTATACACTGGCTAGGCACAGGCTAGGCACAGGCTATGCACAGGCTAGACAAAGGCTAGACACTGGCTAGGCACAGCCTAGGCACAGCCTAGGCACTGGCTAGACACTGGCTAGGCACACGCTATGCACATGCCAGTCTCTGGCAAGGCACAGGCTAGACACAGGCTAGACACTGGCTAGGCATAGGCTATGCACATGCCAGTCACAGGCAAGGCACAGGCTAGACACAGGCTAGACACAGGCTAGGCACAGGCAAGGCACAGGCTAGGCACTGGCTAGACAAAGGCTAGACACTGGCTAGGCACAGGCTAGGCACTGGCTAGACACTGGCCAGGCACACGCTATGCACATGCCAGTCTCAGGCAAGGCACAGGCTAGACACAGGCTAGACACTGGCTAGGCACAGGCTATGCACATGCCAGTCACAGGCAAGGCCAGGCTAGACACAGGCTAGACACAGGCTAGGCACAGGCTAGACACAGGCTAGACACTGGCTAGGCACAGGCTATGTACATGCCAGTCACAGACAAGGCACAGGCTAGACACAGGCTAGACACAGGCTAGGCACAGGCTAGGCACAGGCTAGGCACAGGCTAGGCACTAGCTAGACACTGGCTAGGCACACGCTATGCACATGCCAGTCTCAGGCAAGGCACAGGCTAGACACAGGCTAGACACAGGCTAGACACAGGCTAGACACTGGCTAGGCACACGCTATGCACATGCCAGTCTCAGGCAAGGCACAGGCTAGACACAGGCTAGACACAGGCTAGACACTGGCTAGGCACAGGCTATGCACATGCCAGTCACAGGCAAGGCACAGGCTAGACATAGGCTAGACACAGGCTAGGCACTGGCTAGACACCGGCTAGACACAGACTAGACACAGGTTAGACAGAGGCTTTACACTGGCTAGGCACAGGCTAGACACAGGCTATGCACAGGCTAGACAAAGGCTAGGCACTGGCTAGATACTGGCTAGGCACACGCTATGCACATGCCTGTCTCAGGCTAGGCACAGGCTATACACAGGCTAGACACTGGCTAGGCACAGGCTATGCACATGCCAGTCACAGGCAAGGCACAGGCTAGACACAGGCTAGACACTGGCTAGGCACAGGCCAGTCACAGGCTAGGCACAGGCTAGGCACAGGCTAGACACAGGCTAGACACCGGCTAGACAGAGGCTATACACTGGCTAGGCACAGGCTAGACACAGGCTATGCACAGGCTGGACAAAGGCTAGACACTGGCTAGGCACAGGCTAGGCACTGGCTAGACACTGGCTAGGCACACGCTATGCACATGCCTGTCTCAGGCAAGGCACAGGCAAGGCACAGGCTAGACACAGGCTAGACACTGGCTAGGCACAGGCTATACACATGCCAGTCACAGGCAAGGCACAGGCTAGGCACAGGCTAGACACCGGCTAGACACAGATTAGACACAGGCTAGACAGAGGCTATACACTGGCTAGGCACAGGCTAGACACAGGCTATGCACAGGCTAGACAAAGGCTAGACACTGGCTAGGCACAGGCTAGGCACTGGCTAGGCACACGCTATGCACATGCCAGTCACAGGCAAGGCTCAGGCTAAACACAGGCTAGACACAGGCTAGGCACAGGCTAGGCACAGGCTAGGCACAGGCTAGACACTGGCTAGGCACAGGCTAGACACAGGCTAGACACTGGCTAGGCACAGGCTATGCACATGCCAGTCACAGGCAAGGCACAGGCTAGACACAGGCTAGACACTGGCTAGGCACACGCTATGCACATGCCTGTCTCAGGCAAGGCACAGGCTAGACACAGGCTAGACACTGGCTAGGCACAGGCTATGCACATGCCAGTCACAGGCAAGGCACAGGCTAGGCACAGGCTAGACACCGGCTAGAAACAGATTAGACACAGGCTAGACGGAGGCTATACCCTGGCTAGGCACAGGCTAGACACAGGCTATGCACAGGCTAGACAAAGGCTAGACACTGGCTAGGCACACGCTATGCACATGCCTGTCTCAGGCAAGGCACAGGCTAGACACAGGCTAGACACTGGCTAGGCACAGGCTATGCACATGCCAGTCACAGGCAAGGCACAGGCCAAACACAGGCTAGACACAGGCTAGACACAGGCTTGGCACAGGCTAGACACAGGCTAGACACTGGCTAGGCACAGGCTAGACACAGGCTAGACACTGGCTAGGCACAGGCTATGCACATGCCAGTCACAGGCAAGGCACAGGCTAGACACAGGCTAGACACAGGCTAGACACTGGTAAGGAACAGGCTATGCACATGCCAGTCACAGGCAAGGCACAGGCTAGACACAGGCTAGACACAGGCTAGGCACTGGCTCGACACTGGCTAGGCACACGCTATGCACATGCCAGTCTCTGGCAAGGCACAGGCTAGACACTGGCTAGGCACACGCTATGCACAGGCTAGACACAGGCTAAACACTGGCTAGGCACAGGCTAAACACAGGCTAGGCACAGGCTAGGCACAGGCTAGGCACAGGCTAGGCACAGGCTAGGCACAGGTTAGGCACAGGCTAGGCACAGGCTAAACACAGGCTAGGCACAGGCTAGGCACAGGCTAGGCACAGGCTAGGCACTGGCTAGGCACTGGCTCGACACTGGCTAGGCACACGCTATGCACATGCCAGTCTCTGGCAAGGCACAGGCTAGACACTGGCTAGGCACACGCTATGCACATGCCAGTCTCAGGCAAGGCACAGGCTAGACACAGGCTAAACACTGGCTAGGCACAGGCTAAACACAGGCTAGGCACAGGCTAGGCACAGGCTAGGCACAGGCTATGCACATGCCAGTCACATGCATGTCACAGGCAAGGCACAGGCTAGACACAGGCTAGACACTGGCTAGGCACAGGCTAGACACAGGCTAGACACAGGCTAGACACAGGCTAGACACAGGCTAGACACAGGCTAGACACAGGCTAGACACAGGCTAGACACAGGCTAGACACAGGTTAGGCACAGGCTAGACACAGGCTAGACACAGGCTAGTAACAGGCTAGACACAGGCTAGACACAGGCTAGACACTGGTAAGGCACAGGCTATGCACATGCCAGTCACAGGCAAGGCACAGGCTAGACACAGGCTAGGCACAGGCTAGGCACAGGCTAGACACTGGGTAGGCACAGGCTAGGCACAGGCTAGGCACAGGCTAGGCACAGGCTAGGCACTGGCTAGACACTGGCTAGGCACAGGCTAGGCACTGGCTAGACACTGGCTAGGCACACGCTATGCGCATGCCAGTCTCAGGCAAGGCACAGGCTAGACACAGGCTAGACACAGGCTAGACACAGGCTATGCACATGCCAGTCACAGGCAAGGCACAGGCCAGACACAGGCTAGACACAGGCTAGACACAGGCTAGACAAAGGCTAGACACTGGCTAGGCATAGGCTATGCACATGCCAGTCACAGGCAAGGCACAGGCTAGACACAGGCTAGACACAGGCTAGGCACAGGCAAGGCACAGGCTAGGCACTGGCTAGACAAAGGCTAGACACTGGCTAGGCACAGGCTAGGCACTGGCTAGACACTGGCCAGGCACACGCTATGCACATGCCAGTCTCAGGCAAGGCACAGGCTAGACACAGGCTAGACACAGGCTAGGCACAGGCTAGACACAGGCTAGACACTGGCTAGGCACAAGCTATGTACATGCCAGTCACAGACAAGGCACAGGCTAGACACAGGCTAGACACAGGCTAGGCACTAGCTAGACACTGGCTAGGCACACGCTATGCACATGCCAGTCTCAGGCAAGGCACAGGCTAGACACAGGCTAGACACAGGCTAGACACAGGCTAGACACTGGCTAGGCACACGCTATGCACATGCCAGTCTCAGGCAAGGCACAGGCTAGACACAGGCTAGACACAGGCTAGACACTGGCTAGGCACAGGCTATGCACATGCCAGTCACAGGCAAGGCACAGGCTAGACATAGGCTAGACACAGGCTAGGCACAGGCTATGCACATGCCAGTCACAGGCTAGGCACAGGCAAGGCACATGCCAGTCTCAGGCAAGGCACAGGCTAGACACAGGCTAGACACTGGCTAGGCACAGGCTATGCACATGCCAGTCACAGGCAAGGCACAGGCTAGACACAGGCTAGACACAGGCTAGGCACAGGCTAGACACAGGCTAGACACTGGCTAGGCACAGGCTATGTACATGCCAGTCACAGACAAGGCACAGGCTAGACACAGGCTAGACACAGGCTAGGCACTAGCTAGACACTGGCTAGGCACACGCTATGCACATGCCAGTCTCAGGCAAGGCACAGGCTAGACACAGGCTAGACACAGGCTAGACACAGGCTAGACACTGGCTAGGCACACGCTATGCACATGCCAGTCTCAGGCAAGGCACAGGCTAGACACAGGCTAGACACAGGCTAGACACTGGCTAGGCACAGGCTATGCACATGCCAGTCACAGGCAAGGCACAGGCTAGACATAGGCTAGACACAGGCTAGGCACTGGCTAGACACCGGCTAGACACAGACTAGACACAGGCTAGACAGAGGCTTTACACTGGCTAGGCACAGGCTAGACACAGGCTATGCACAGGCTAGACAAAGGCTAGGCACTGGCTAGATACTGGCTAGGCACACGCTATGCACATGCCTGTCTCAGGCTAGGCACAGGCTATACACAGGCTAGACACTGGCTAGGCACAGGCTATGCACATGCCAGTCACAGGCAAGGCACAGGCTAGACACAGGCTAGACACTGGCTAGGCACAGGCCAGTCACAGGCTAGGCACAGGCTAGGCACAGGCTAGACACAGGCTAGACACCGGCTAGACAGAGGCTATACACTGGCTAGGCACAGGCTAGACACAGGCTATGCACAGGCTGGACAAAGGCTAGACACTGGCTAGGCACAGGCTAGGCACTGGCTAGACACTGGCTAGGCACACGCTATGCACATGCCTGTCTCAGGCAAGGCACAGGCAAGGCACAGGCTAGACACAGGCTAGACACTGGCTAGGCACAGGCTATACACATGCCAGTCACAGGCAAGGCACAGGCTAGGCACAGGCTAGACACCGGCTAGACACAGATTAGACACAGGCTAGACAGAGGCTATACACTGGCTAGGCACAGGCTAGACACAGGCTATGCACAGGCTAGACAAAGGCTAGACACTGGCTAGGCACAGGCTAGGCACTGGCTAGGCACACGCTATGCACATGCCAGTCACAGGCAAGGCTCAGGCTAAACACAGGCTAGACACAGGCTAGGCACAGGCTAGGCACAGGCTAGGCACAGGCTAGACACTGGCTAGGCACAGGCTAGACACAGGCTAGACACTGGCTAGGCACAGGCTATGCACATGCCAGTCACAGGCAAGGCACAGGCTAGACACAGGCTAGACACTGGCTAGGCACACGCTATGCACATGCCTGTCTCAGGCAAGGCACAGGCTAGACACAGGCTAGACACTGGCTAGGCACAGGCTATGCACATGCCAGTCACAGGCAAGGCACAGGCTAGGCACAGGCTAGACACCGGCTAGAAACAGATTAGACACAGGCTAGACGGAGGCTATACCCTGGCTAGGCACAGGCTAGACACAGGCTATGCACAGGCTAGACAAAGGATAGACACTGGCTAGGCACACGCTATGCACATGCCTGTCTCAGGCAAGGCACAGGCTAGACACAGGCTAGACACTGGCTAGGCACAGGCTATGCACATGCCAGTCACAGGCAAGGCACAGGCCAAACACAGGCTAGACACAGGCTAGACACAGGCTTGGCACAGGCTAGACACTGGCTAGGCACAGGCTAGACACAGGCTAGACACTGGCTAGGCACAGGCTATGCACATGCCAGTCACAGGCAAGGCACAGGCTAGACACAGGCTAGACACAGGCTAGACACTGGTAAGGAACAGGCTATGCACATGCCAGTCACAGGCAAGGCACAGGCTAGACACAGGCTAGACACAGGCTAGGCACTGGCTCGACACTGCTGGCTATGCACATGCCAGTCTCTGGCAAGGCACAGGCTAGACACTGGCTAGGCACAGGCTATGCACAGGCTAGACACAGGCTAGACACTGGCTAGGCACAGGCTAAACACAGGCTAGGCACAGGCTAGGCACAGGCTAGGCACAGGCTAGGCACAGGCTAGGCACAGGCTAGGCACAGGCTAGGCACAGGCTAAACACAGGCTAGGCACAGGCTAGGCACAGGCTAGGCACAGGCTAGGCACAGGCTAGGCACAGGCTAGGCACTGGCTCGA
>JAEIFO010001032.1:0-40484 GCA_018903695.1 Zaprionus gabonicus
ACAGGCTAGACACAGGCCAGACACAGGCCAGACACAGGCTCGGCAAAGGCTAGGCACAGGCTAAGGCATAGGCTAGGCACAGGCTAGACACAGGCTAGACACAGGCCAGATACAGGCTAGACACAGGCTAGACATAGGCTAGACACTGGCTAGACTCTGGCTATGCACAGGATAGACAAAGGCTAGACACTGGCTAGGCACAGGCTAGGCACAGGCTAGGCACAGGCTAGGCACAAGCTGGCCAGGACACAGGCTAGGCACAGGTTGCCGGCTAGACGCAGGCCAGACACAGGCTAGACACTGGCCAGACACAGGCTAGACACTAGGCTAGGCACAGGCTAGGCACAGGCTAGGCACAGGCCAGGGGCACAGGCTAGGCACAGGCTAGGGCACAGGCTAGGCACAGGCTAGGTTAGACAGCTAGGCACAGGCCAGGCACAGGCTAGGCACAGGCTAGGCACAGGCTAGGCACATGCCAGATACATGCCAGACACTGGCTGGGCACACGCTTGACACCGGCTGGGCACAGGCCAGGCACAGGCTAGTCACAGGCCAGGCACAGGCCAGGCATAGGGCCAGGCACAGGCCAGACACAGGCCAGACACAGGCCAGATACAGGCTGAGACATAGGCCAGACATAGGCCAGACATAGGATAGACACAGGCTAGGCACAGGCTAGACACAGGCTAGACACAGGCTAGGGCACAGGCTAGGCACAGGCTAGGCACAGGCTAGACACAGGCTAGGCACAGGCTAGACACAGGCTAGACACTGTCAAGATACAGACTAGACACAGGCTAGACATAGGCTATACACTGGCTAGACTCTGGCTATGCACAGGCTAGACAAAGGCTAGACACTGGCTAGGCACAGGCTAGGCACAGGCTAGGCACAGGCCAGGGCACTGGCTAGGCAGACACAGGCCAGACACAGGCCAGACACAGGCTAGACACAGGCTGGACACAGGGCCAGACACAGGCTAGACACAGGATGGGACACAGGCTAGGCACAGGCTAGGCACAGGCTAGGCACAGGCTAGACACAGGCTAGACACTGTCAAGATACAGACTAGACACAGGCTAGACACTGGCTATACACTGGCTAGACTCTGGCTATGCACAGGCTAGACACAGGCTAGACACTGGCTAGGCACAGGCTAGGGCACAGGCTAGGCACAGGCTAGACACTGGCTGGACACAGGTTGGGCACAGGCTAGCCACAAAGCCAGGCACAGGCTAGGCAAGGTATAGGCACAGGCTAGGGCACAGGCTAGGCACAGGTTAGGCACAGGCTAGGCACAGGCTAGGCACAGGCTAGGCACAGGCTAGGCACAGGCTAGGCACAGGCTAGCACAGGCTAGACACAGGCTAGGCACAGGCTAGACACAGGCTAGACACAGGCTAGACACAGGCTAGACACAGGCTAGACACAGGCTAGACACAGGCTAGGCACAGGCTAGGCACAGGCTAGGCACAGGCTAGGCACAGGCTAGGGCACAGGCTAGGCACAGGCTAGGGCACAGGCTAGGCACAGGCTAGGGATACATGCTAGACACTGGCTAAGCACATGCTCGCTAGACACAGGTTGGGCACAGGCTAGACACATGCTACCAGACAAAGGCCAGACACAGGCTAGGCACAGGCTAGGCACAGGCTAGGACACTGGCTAGACTCGGAACACGCTATGCACAGGCTAGACACAGGCTAGACACAGGCATAGGCACAGGACAGGGCACAGAGCTAGGGCACAGGCTAGGCACAGGCTAGGCTAGGAACAGGCTAGGCACAGGCCAGGGCACAGGCTGGGCTACAGGCCAGGCACAGGCCAGGCACAGGCTTGGCACATGCTACACATGCCAGACACTGGCTGGGCACATGCTAGGCACAGGCTAGGCACATGCTAGACACTGGCTAGACACAGGCTAGACACAGGCTAGACACAGGCTAGGCACAGGCCAGGGCACATGCTAGACACATGCTAGACACTGGCTGGGCACAGGCTAGGCGCAGGCCAGGCACATGCTAGACACTGGTAGGCACACACGCTATCCGCATGCCAGTCTCAGGCAAGGCACAGGCTAGACACAGGCTAGACACAGGCTAGACACAGGCTAGACACAGGCTAGACACTGGATAGGCAAAGGCTAAACACTGGCCAGGCACTGGCTAGACACAGGCTAGACACAGGCTAGACACAGGCTAGACACAGGCTAGACACAGGCCAGAACACAGGCCAGACACAAGCCAGACACAGGCAAGACACAGGCTACCCCCAGGCCAGACACAGGCCAGACACAGGCCAGACACAAGCCAGACACAGGCAAGACACAGGCTGAACCCACAGGCCAGGACACAGGCCAGACACAGGTTCGTGCAAAGGCTAGGCACAGGCGAGGCAATTAGGGGACTGAGCACAGGCCACGGGCATAGGCTAGAAACAGGCCAGGGGCATAGGCCAGGCATAGGCCAGGCATAGGCCAGGGCACTGGACCAGATCACAGGCCAGACACTGGCTGGGCACAGGCAAGACAATTGCTAGGCAATGGCCAGACACAGGCTAGACACGAATAGACACAAGCCAGACACAGGCAAGACACAGGCTAGGACACCAGCCAGACACAGGCAAGACACAGGCTAGACACATGCTCGGCAAAGGCCAGGTACAGGCGAGGCACAGGATGAGGCAACAGGCCAGGGGCATAGGCGGGGCACGCCAGGGCTAGGCGGCTAGGCACAGGCTAGACACTGGCTAGGCACAGGCTAGGCACAGGGCCAGGGTACTGGCTCGGAACACGCTATGCACATGCCAGTCTCAGGCAAGGCACAGGCTAGACACTGGCTAGGCACAGGCTATGCACATGCCAGTCACAGACAAGGCTCAGGCTATACACAGGTTAGACACTGGCCAGGCACAAGCCAGACACTGGCTTGGCACAGACTAGACACTGGCTAAGACACAGGCTAGACACAGGCTAGAAACTGGCTAGGTACAGGCTAGACACAGGCTAGGCACAGGCTAGACACAGGCCAGACACATGGTAGACACAGGCTAGATAAAGGCTGGACACAGGCCAGACTGACACAGGCTGTGACACAGGCTAGACACAGGCAAGAAACAGGCCATACACAGGCTAGACACAGGCTAGACACAGGCCAGACACAGGCTAGACAGTGGCTAGACACAGGCTAGACACAGGCTAGACACTGGACTAGACACAGGCCATACACAGGCCTGACACAGGTTCGTATCACAGGTCAGACACAAGCCAGACACAGGCCAGACACAATAAGGGCCAGACACAGGCCAGACACAGGCTGGATCACGAGGACACACACAGGCCAGACACAGGCCAGACACAGGAAGCAGTCACTGGCCGGCCAGACAGGCACAGACACAGGCCAGACACAGGCCAGACACAGGCCAGACACAGGGGCAAGACACAGGCCAGACACAGGCCAGACGCAGGCCAGACACAAGGGCCAGACACAGGCCGGATCACAGGGCAGATAGGCACAGGCCAGGGCACAGGCCAGGAACAGGCCAGGCACAGGCCAGGACACAGGCCAGGCACAGGCCAGAGACTGGCCAGGTACAGGCCGGAGGAACTGGCCAGAGACAGGCCAGGCACTGGCCAGAACACAGGCCAGGGGAACCGGCCAGACACAGGCCAGACACAGGATAGACACTGGTGTCAGACACACAGGCCAGACAACAGGCCGGATCATTGGACCAGACACAGGCCAGACACAGGTTGCACACAAGCCAGACATAAGGGACAGGGCCGACACAGGCCAGACACAGGCCACACACAGATTGCCAGTACACGGGCCAGACACAGGTTAGACACAAGTTGTGACACAGGCCAGACACGTGCCAGACACAGGCTAGAGACAGGCCAGACACAGGCTTGACACAGGGCTAGACACTGGCCAGACACAGGCCAGACACAGAGCAAGACACAGGCTGAGACTCAGGCCAGACACAGGCCAGACACAGGCCAGACACAGGCTAGACACAGGCCAGGCATAGGCCAGGCACAGTGCTAGGAACAGGCCAGGCAAAGGCCAGGGGCATAAGGCCAGGCACAAGGAAAAACAGGATAGGCAACAGGCTAGGGCATAGGCCAGGTACAGGCCAGGCATAGGCTAGGCACAGGCCAGGCATGTGGCCAGGCACAGACTAGACACAGGCTAGAGACTGGCTGGGCACAGGGACAGACCATTGCCAGAATCAAAGGCCAGACACAGGCTGGATCACGAGAACAGACACAAGCTAGACACAGGCAAGACACAGGCCAGACATTCAGCCAGACACAGGCAAGACACAGGCCAGACACATGCCTTGGCAAAGGCTAGGTACAGGCGAGGCACAGGATAGGCACAGGCCAGGCATAGGCTAGGCACAAGCTAGGCATGGGCTAGGCACAGGCTAGACACCGGCTAGGCACAGGCTAGGCACAGGCTAGACACTGGCTCTGAACACGCTATGCACATGCCAGTCTCAGGCAAGGCACAGGCTAGACACTGGCTAGGCACAGGCTATGCACATGCCAGTCACAGACACGGCACAGGCTATACACAGGTTAGACACTGGCTAGGCACACGCTAGACACTGGCTTGGCACAGACTAGACACTGGCTAAGCACAGGCTAGACACAGGCTAGAAACTGGCTAGGTACAGGCTAGACACAGGCTAGGCACAGGCTAGACACAGGCTAGACACAAGGCAGACACAGGCCAGATAAAGGCTAGACACAGGCTAGACACAGGCTAGACACAGGCAAGAAACAGGCCAGGACACAGGCCAGACACAGGCTAGACACAGGCTAGACACAGGCCAGACACAGGCCAGACACAGGCCAGACACAGGCTAGACACAGGCTAGAAACAGGCCACACACAGGCTATGTACACAGTGCTAGACACAGGTCAGACACAAGCTAGACACAGGCCAGACACAGGCTAGACACAGGCTAGACACAGGCTTGACACAGGCCAGACACAGGCCACACACAGGTGCCGGACACAGGCCAGACACAGGGCAGACACAGGCCAGATAAAGGCCAGACACAGGCCGGATCACTGGCTAGAACACAGGCTAGACACAGGCAAGATTATCACTGGCCAGACACAGGCCAGGACACAGGGCAGACACAGGCCAGACACAGGCTAGACACAGGCTAGGAACGGGCCATATAGCACAGGCTAGGCACAGGCTGGGCACAGGGCTGGGCTAACAGGCCAGGCACAGGCCAGACACTGGCCAGGAATACAGGCCACAGGCACTGGCCAGACAAAAGCCAGGGCAACCTGGCCAGACACAGGCCAGGCACTGGCCAGGAACACAGGCCAGACACACAGGATAGACACAGGTTAGTTCACAGGCCAGACATCAGGCTAGACATAGGCCAGACACAGGCCAGACACAGGTTAGTCACTATGCCTGACACAGGCCAGACACAGGCCAGACACAGGCCACACACAGGCTCAGACAACAGGCCAGACACAGGTTGTGACACAAGCCGGACACAGGCCAGACACGTGCCAGACACAGGCCCAGACACAGGCCGGACACAGGCCAGGACATTGGCCAGACACAGGCCAGACACAGGCCAGACACAGGCAAGAACACAGGCCAGACACAGGCCAGACACAGGCCAGACACAGGCCAGACACAGGCCGGACACAGGCCAGGAACAGGCTAGGACACAGGCTAGGCACAGGCTAGGCACAGGCCAGGTACCAGGCTAGGCACAGGCTGGTGAAGCACAGGGCCAGGCACAGGCTAGGCACAGGCCAGACACAGGCTGGACACTGGTTGGGCACAGGCTAGACACTGGCTGGGCACAGGCTGGGGACACAAACCAGAAACAGGCTAAACACAGTGCTAGGCACAGGCCAGACAGGAGGCCAGACACAGGCCAGGATAGAGCTTGAGACAGGCTAGAAACAGGCTAGACACAGGCTAGACACAGGCTAGACATAGGCCAGGACACAGGCTAGACACAGGCCAGACACAGGCTAGACACAGGCCAGACACACAGGCTAGGCAGGCCAGACACAGGCTAGGCACAGGCTAGACACAGGCTAGGCACAAGCTAGACACAGGCTAGGCACAGGCTAGACACAGGCTAGACACAGGCTAGGCACAAGCTAGGCACAGGCTAGGTACAGGCTAGGCACAGGCTAGGACACAGGATAGGCACAGGCTAGAAACAGGCTAGACACCGTCAAGATACAGACTAGACACAGGCTGGACAGAGGCTATACACTGGCTAGACTCTGGCTAGGCACAGGCTAGACACAGGCTAGGCACAGGCTAGGCACAGGCTAGGCACAGGCCAGTCACAGGCTAGACACAGGCCAGGACACAGGCTAGACACAGGCTAGACACAGGCTAGACACAGGCTAGACACAGGCCAGACACAGGCTAGGCACAGGTTGGGCACAGGCTAGGCACAAGCTAGGCACAGGCTAAACCAGGCTAGGCACAGGCTAGGCACAGGCCAGACACAGGCTAGACACAGGCTAGACACAGGCTAGACACAGGCTAGACACAAGCTAGAGACAGGCAAGACACAGGCTACATAGACACAGGCCAGGACACAGGCTTGGCAAAGGCTAGGCACAGGCGAGGCACAGGCCAGGCACAGGCTAGGCATAGGCTAGGCACAGGCTAGGCATAAGCTAGGCACAGGCTAGACACAGGCTAGACACTGGGCTGGGCACAGGCTAGACAAAGGCTAGACACTGGCCAGGCACAGGCTAGGCACTGGCCAGACACTGGCTCGGAACACGCTATGCACATGCCAGTCCCAGGCAAGGCACAGGCTAGACACTGGCTAGGCACAGGCTATGCACATGCCAGTCACAGGCAAGGCACAGGCTATACACAGGTTAGACACTGGCTAGGCACAGGCTAGACACTGGCTTGGCACAGACTAGACACTGGCTAAGCACAGGCTAGACCCAGGCTAGAAACTGGCTAGGTACAGGCTAGACACAGGCTAGGCACAGGCTAGAAACTGGCTAGGCAAATGCTAGACAAAGGCTAGACACTGGCTGGGTACAGGCTAGACACTGGCTAGGCACAGGCTAGAATCTGGCTAGGCACAGGCTAGGCACTGGCTAGACACAGGCCAAACACAGGATAGACACAGGTTAGACACAGGCCAGACAACAGGCCAGACACAGGCTAGACACAGGCTAGACAGAAGTTAGACACAAGCCAGACACAGGCTAGACACAAGCCAGACACAGGTTAGACACAGGCTAGACACAGGCCAGACACAGGCCAGACACAGGCTGAGACACAGGCTAGACACAGGCCAGACACAGGCTAGACACAGGCTAGACACAGGCTAGACACATGCTAGACACAGGCAAGACACAGGCTACCCACAGGCTACACACAGGCTCGGCAAAGGCCAGGCACAGGCGAGGCACAGGCTAGGCATAGGCTAGGCACAGGCCAGACACAGGCCAGACACTGGCTGGGCACAGGCTAGACAAAGGCCAGACACTGGATAGGCACAGGCTAGGGCACTGGCTAGACACTGGCTCGGAACACGCTATGCACATGCCAGTCTCAGGCAAGGCACAGGCTAGACACTGGCTAGGCACAGGCTATGCACATGCCAGTCACAGGCAAGGCACAGGCTATACACAGGTTAGACACTGGCTAGGCACAGGCTAGACACTGGCTTGGCACAGACTAGACACTGGCTAAGCACAGGCCAGACCCAGGCTAGAAACTGGCTGGGCACAGGCTAGACACAGGCTAGGAACAGGCCAGAAACTGGCTAGGCAAATGCTAGACAAAGGCTACAAACTGGCTAGGTACAGGCTAGACACAGGCTAGGCACAGGTTGGGCACTGGCTGGGCACAGGCTAGACAAAGGCTAGACACTGGCTAGGCACAGGCTAGGCACAAGCTAGGCACAGGCCAGACACAGGCTAGACACAGGGTAGACACAGGCTAGACACAGGCCAGACACAGGCTAGACACAGGCCAGACACAGGCTAGACAGAGGTTAGACACAAGCTGGACACAGGCTAGACACAGGTTGGACACAAGCCAGACACAGGCCAGACACAGGCTAGACACAGGCTAGACACAGGCTAGACACAAGCCAGACACAGGCTAGACACAGGCCAGACACAGGCCAGACACAGGCCAGACACAGGCCAGACACAGGCCAGACACAGGTTGACAGGTCCAGGACACAGGCCAGACACAGGCTGCCAGACACAGGCTAGGCACAGGCTAGACACAGGCTAGGCACAGGCTAGACACAGGCTAGACACAGGCTAGACACAGGCTAGACACAGGCTAGACACAGGCTAGACACAGGCTAGGCACAGGCTAGACACAGGATAGGCACAGGCTAGAAACAGGCTAGACACCGTCAAGATACAGACTAGACACAGGCTGGACAGAGGCTATACACTGGCTAGACTCTGGCTAGGCACAGGCTAGACAAAGGCTAGACACTGGCTAGGCACAGGCTAGGCACAGGCTAGGCACTGGCTAGACACTGGCTAGGCACACGCTATCCACATGCCAGTCTCAGGCAAGGCACAGGCTAGACACAGGCTAGACACAGGCTAGGCACAGGTTGGGCACAGGCTTGCCAAAGCTAGGCACAGGCTAGGCATAGGATAGGCACAGGCTAGGGGCACAGGCTAGGCACAGGCTAGATACAGGCCAGACACAGGCTAGACACAGGCTAGACACAGGCTAGACACAGGGCTAGACACAGGCCAGACACAGGCTGGACACAAGCCAGACACAGGCAAGACACAGGCTACCCACAGTAGACACAGGCTAGACACAGGCTCGGCAAAGGCTAGGCACAGGCGAGGCACAGGCTAGGCACAGGCTAGGCAAAGGCCAGGCACAGGCTAGGCATAGGCTAGGCACAGGCTAGACACAGGCTAGACACTGGCTGCGCACACAGGCCAGACAAAGGCTAGACACTTGATAGGCACAGGCCAGGCACTGGCTAGACACTGGCTCGGAACACGCTATGCACATGCCAGTCTCAGGCAAGGCACAGGCTAGACACAGGCTAGACACAGGCTAGGCACAGGTTAGGCACAGTCTAGCCACAAGCTAGGCACAGGCTAACACAGGCTAGGCACAGGCTAGAAACTGGCTAGGCAAATGCTAGACAAAGGCTAGACACTGGCTAGGCACAGGCTAGAATCTGGCTAGGCACAGGCTAGGCACTGGCTAGACACAGGCTAAACACAGGATAGACACAGGTTAGACACAGGCTAGACACAGGCTAGACACAGGCTAGACACAGGCTAGACAGAGGTTAGACACAAGCTAGACACAGGCTAGACACAGGTTAGACACAAGCTAGACACAGGCTAGACACAGGCTAGACACAGGCTAGACACAGGCTAGACACAGGCTAGACACAGGCTAGACACAGGCTAGACACAGGCTAGACACAGGCTAGACACAGGCTAGACACAGGCTAGACACAGGCTAGACACAGGCCAGACACAGGCTAGACACAGGCTAGACACAGGCTAGACACAGGCTAGACACAGGCTAGACAGAGGTTAGACACAAGCTAGACACAGGCCAGACACAGGCTAGACACAGGCTAGACACAGGCTAGACACAGGCTAGACACAGGCTAGACACAGGCTAGACACAGGCTAGACACAGGCTAGACACAGGCTAGACACAGGCTAGACACAGGCTAGACACAGGCTAGACACAGGCTAGACACAGGCTAGACACAGGCTAGACACAGTCTAGACACAGGCTAGACACAGGCTAGACACAGGCTAGGCACAAGCTAGACACAGGCTAGGCACAGGCTAGACACAGGCTAGACACAGGCTAGACACAGGCTAGGCACAAGCTAGGCACAGGCTAGGTACAGGCTAGGCACAGGCTAGACACAGGATAGGCACAGGCTAGAAACAGGCTAGACACCGTCAAGATACAGACTAGACACAGGCTGGACAGAGGCTATACACTGGCTAGACTCTGGCTATGCACAGGCTAGACATAGGCTAGACACTGGCTAGGCACAGGCTAGGCACAGGCAAGGCACTGGCTAGACACTGGCTAGGCACACGCTATCCACATGCCAGTCTCAGGCAAGGCACAGGCTAGACACAGGCTAGACACAGGCTAGACACAGGCTAGGCACAGGTTGGGCACAGGCGTGCCACAAGCTAGGCACAGGCTAGGCACAGGCTAGGCACAGGCTAGGCTAGACACAGCAGGCTAGACACAGGCTAGACACAGGCTAGACACAGGCTAGACACAGGCTAGACACAGGCTAGACACAGGCTAGACACAAGCTAGACACAGGCAAGACACAGGCTACCCACAGGCTAGACACAGGCTAGACACAGGCTCGGCAAAGGCTAGGCACAGGCGAGGCACAGGCTAGGCACAGGCTAGGCATAGGCTAGGCACAGGCTAGGCATAGGCTAGGCACAGGCTAGACACAGGCTAGACACTGGCTGGGCACAGGCTAGACAAAGGCTAGACACTGGATAGGCACAGGCTAGGCACTGGCTAGACACTGGCTCGGAACACGCTATGCACATGCCAGTCTCAGGCAAGGCACAGGCTAGACACTGGCTAGGCACAGGCTATGCACATGCCAGTCACAGGCAAGGCACAGGCTATACACAGGTTAGACACTGGCTAGGCACAGGCTAGACACTGGCTTGGCACAGACTAGACACTGGCTAAGCACAGGCTAGACCCAGGCTAGAAACTGGCTAGGTACAGGCTAGACACAGGCTAGGAACAGGCCAGAAACTGGCTAGGCAAATGCTAGACAAAGGCTACAAACTGGCTAGGTACAGGCTAGACACTGGCTAGGCACAGGCTAGACACTGGCTAGGCACAGGCTAGACACTGGCTAGGCACAGGCTAGACACTGGCTAGGCACAGGCTAGACACTGGCTGGGTACAGGCTAGACACAGGCTAGACACTGGCTGGGTACAGGCTAGAAAATGGCTAGGCACAGGCTAGACACTGGCTAGGTACAGGCTAGGCACTGGCTAGGTACAGGCTAGGCACTGGCTAGGTACAGGCTAGGTACAGGCTAGGCACAGGCTAGGCAGAGGCTAGGCACATGCTAGACACAGGCTAGACACAGGCTAGACAAAGGCTAGACAAAGGCTAGATACAGGCTAGACACAGGCTAGACACAGGCTAGACACAGTCAAGACAAAGGCTAGACACAGGCTAGACACAGGCTAGACACAAGTTAGACACAGGCTAGACACAGGCTAGACACAGGCTAGACACAGGCTAGACACAGGCTAGACACAGGCTAGACACAGGCTAGACACAGGCTAGACACAAGTTAGACACAGGCTAGACACAGGCTAGACACAGGCTAGACACAGGCTAGACACAGGCTAGACACAGGCTAGACACAGGCTAGACACAGGCTAGACACAGGCTAGACACAGGCTAGACACAGGCTAGACACAGGCTAGACACAGGCTAGACACAGGCTAGACACAGGCAGACACAGGCTAGACACAGGCTAGACACAGGCTAGGCACAGGCTAGACACAGGCTAGGCACAGGCTAGACACAGGCTAAACACAGGCTAGGCACAGGCTAGACACAGGCTAGGCACAGGCTAGGCACAGGCTAGGCACAGGCTAGCCACAGGCTAGGCACAGGCTAGGCACAGGCTAGGCACACGCTAGGCACAGGCTCGGCACAGGCAAGGCACAGGCTAGGCACAGGCTAGACACAGGCTAGACACTGGCTGGGCTCAGGCTAGACACAGGCTAGGCACAGGCTAGACACAGGCTAGACACTGGCTGGGCACAGGCTAGGTACAGGTTAGGCACAGGCTAGAAACAGGCTAGGCACAGGCTAGGCACAGGCTAGGCACAGGCTAGACACTGGCTTGGCACAGGCTAGACACTGGCTAAGCACAGGCTAGACACAGGCTACAAATTGGCTAGGTACAGGCTAGACACTGGCTAGGCACAGGCTAGACACAGGCTAGGCACAGGCTAGACACAGGCTAGACACTGGCTGGGTACAGGCCAGACACTGGCTAGTTACTGGCTAGGTACAGGCTAGGCACTGGCTAGGCACTGGCTAGGCACAGGCTAGGCACAGGCTAGGCAGAGGCTAGGCACAGTCTAGACACAGGCTAGACACAGGCTAGACACAGGCTAGACACAGGCTAGAAACAGGCTAGACACAGGCTAGACACAGGCTAGACACAGGCTAGACACAGGCTAGACACAGGCTAGACACAGGCTAGACACAGGCTAGACACAGGCTAGACACAGGCTAGACACAGGCTAGACACAGGCTAGACACAGGCTAGACACAGGCTAGACACAGGCTAGACACAGGCTAGACACAGGCTAGACACAGGCTACAGACAGGCTAGACACAGGCTGGACACAGGCTAGACACAGGCTAGACACAGGCTAGACACAGGCTAGACACAGGCTAGACACAGGCTAGACACAGGCTAGACACAGGTTAGACACTGGCTAGACACAGGCTAGACACAGGCTAGACACAGGCTAGACATAGGCTAGACACAGGCTAGACACAGGCTAAACACAGGCTAGACACAGGCTAGACACAGGTTAGACACAGGCTAGACACAGGCTAGACACAGGCTAGACACAGGTTAGACACAGGCTAGACACAGGCTAGACACAGGCTAGACACAGGCTAGACACATGCTAGACACAGGCTTGACACAGGCTAGACACAGGCTAGACACAGCCTAGACACAGGCTAGACACAGGCTAGACACAGGTTAGACACATGCTAGACACAGGCTAGACACAGGCCAGACACTTGCTAGGCACAGGCTAGACACAGGCTAGACAGAGGCTATACACTGGCTAGGCACAGGCTAGACTTTGGCTATGCACAGGCTAGACAAAGGCAAGATACTGGCTAGGCACAGGCTAGGCACTGTCTAGACACAGGCTAGACACAGGCTAGATACAGGCTAGACGCAGGCTAGGCACAAGCTAGGCACAGGCCAGGCACAGGCTAGGCACAGGCTAGACACAGGCTAGACACAGGCTAGACACAGGCTAGACACAGGCTAGACACAGGCTAGACACAGGCTTGACACAGGCAAGACACAGGATAGACACAGGCTAGACACAGGCTAGACATAGGCTAGACACAGGCTAGACACAGGCTAAACACAGGCTAGATACAGGCTAGACACAGGTTAGACACAGGCTAGACACAGGCTAGACACAGGCTAGACACAGGCTAGACACAGGCTAGACACAGGCTAGACACAGGCTAGACACAGGCTAGACACAGGCTAGACACAGGCTAGACACATGCTAGACACAGGCTTGACACAGGCTAGACACAGGCTAGACACAGGCTAGACACAGGCTAGACACATGCTAGACACATGCTACACACAGGCTAGACACAGGCTAGACACAGGCTAGACACAGGCTAGACACAGGCTAAACACAGGCTAGGCACAGGCTAGACACAGGCTAGGCACAGGCTGGGCACAGGCTAGCCACAAGCTAGGCACAGGCTACACACAGGCTAGGCACAGGTTAGGCACAGGCTAGGCACAGGCTAGGCACAGGCTAGGCACAGGCTAGGCACACGCTAGGCACAGGCTAGGCACACGCTAGGCACAGGCTCGGCACAGGCAAGGCACAGGCTAGGCACAGGCTAGAAACAGGCTAGACACTGGCTGGGCACAGGCTAGACACAGGCTAGGCACAGGCTAGACACAGGCTAGACACTGGCTGGGCACAGGCTAGGTACAGGTTAGGCACAGGCTAGGCACAGGCTAGGCACACGCTAGGCACAGGCTAGGCACAGGCTAGGCACAGGCAAGGCACAGGCTAGGCACAGGCTAGACACAGGCTAGACACTGGCTAGGCACACGCTAGACACTGGCTTGGCACAGACTAGACACTGGCTAAGCACAGGCTAGACACAGGCTACAAATATGCTAGGTACAGGCTAGACACTGGCTAGGCACCGGCTAGACACTGGCTAGGCACAGGCTAGACACTGGCTAGACACAGGCTAAACACAGGCTAGACACAGGCTAGACACAGGCTAGACATAGGTTAGACACAGGCTAGACACAGGCTAGACACAGGCTAGACACAGGTTAGACACAGGCTAGACACAGGCTAGACACAGGCTAGACACAGGCTTGACACAGGCTAGACACAGGCTAGACAAAGGCTAAACACAGGCTAGGCACAGGCTAGACAATGGCTAGACAGAAGCTATACACTGGCTAGGCACAGGCTAGACTCTGGCTATGCACAGGCTAGACAAAGACTAGACACTGGCTAGGCACAGGCTAGGCACTGTCTAGACACAGGCTAGACACAGGCTAGACACAGGCTAGACACAGGCTAGACACAGGCTAGACACAGGCTAGACACAGGCTAGGCACAGGCTGGGCACAGGCTAGCCAAAAGCTAGGCACAGGCTAGGCACAGGCTAGGCACAGGCTAGGCACAGGTTAGGCACAGGCTAGGCACAGGCTAAGCAAAGGCTAGGCACAAGCTAGGCACAGGCTAGGCACAGGCTAGGCACAGGCTAGGCACAGGCTAGGCACAGGCTAGGCACAGGCAAGGCACAGGCTAGGCACAGGCTGGACACAGGCTAGGCACAGGCTAGACACAGGCTAGACACAGGCAAGACACAGGCAAGACACAGGCTAGACACAGGCTAGACACAGGCTAGACACAGGCTAGACACAGGCTAGACACAGGCTAGACACAGGCTAGACACATGCTAGACACAGGCTTGACACAGGCTAGACACAGGCTAGACACAGGCTAGACACATGCTAGACACATGCTACACACAGGCTAGACACAGGCTAGACACAGGCTAGACACAGGCTAAACACAGGCTAGGCCCAGGCTAGAGACAGGCTAGGCACAGGCTGGGCACAGGCTAGCCACAAGCTAGGCACAGGCTACACACAGGCTAGGCACAGGTTAGGCACAGGCTAGGCACAGGCTAGGCACAGGCTAGGCACACGCTAGGCACAGGCTCGGCACAGTCAAGGCACAGGCTAGGCACAGGCTAGACACAGGCTAGACACTGGCTGGGCACAGGCTAGACACAGGCTAGGCACAGGCTAGACACAGGCTAGACACTGGCTGGGCACAGGCTAGGTACAGGTTAGGCACAGGCTAGGCACAGGCTAGGCACACGCTAGGCACAGGCTAGACACTGGCTTGGCACAGACTAGATACTGGCTAAGCACAGGCTAGACACAGGCTACAAATATGCTAGGTACAGGCTAGACACTGGCTAGGCACCGGCTAGACACTGGCTAGGCACAGGCTAGACACTCGCTAGGCACAGGCTAGACACTGGCTAGGCACAGGCTAGACACAGGCTAGACACTGGCTGGGTACAGGCTAGACACTGGCTGGGTACAGGCTAGACACTGGCTAGTTACTGGCTAGGTACAGGCTAGGTACAGGCTAGGCACAGGCTAGGCAGAGGCTAGGCACATCCTAGACACAGGCTAGACACAGGCTACAGACAGGCTAAACACAGGCTGGACACAGGCTAGACACAGGCTAGACACAGGCTTGACACAGGCAAGACACAGGATAAACACAGGCTAGACACAGGCTAGACATAGGCTAGACACAGGCTAGACACAGGCTAAGCACAGGCTAGACACAGGCTAGACATAGGTTAGACACAGGCTAGACACAGGCTAGACACAGGCTAGACACAGGTTAGACACAGGCTAGACATAGGCTAGAGACAGGCTTGACACAGGCTTGACACAGGCTAGACACAGGCTAGACACAGGCTAAACACAGGCTAGGCACAGGCTAGACAATGGCTAGACAGAAGCTATACACTGGCTAGGCACAGGCTAGACTCTGGCTATGCACAGGCTAGACAAAGGCTAGACACTGGCTAGGCACAGGCTAGGCACTGTCTAGACACAGGCTAGACACAGGCTAGACACAGGCTAGACACAGGCTAGACACAGGCTAGACACAGGCTAGACACAGGCTAGACACAGGCTAGACACAGGCTAGGCACAGGCTGGGCACAGGCTAGCCAAAAGCTAGGCACAGGCTAGGCACAGGCTAGGCACAGGTTAGGCACAGGCTAGGCACAGGCTAAGCAAAGGCTAGGCACAAGCTAGGCACAGGCTAGGCACAGGCTAGGCACAGGCAAGGCACAGGCTAGGCACAGGCTGGACACAGGCTAGGCACAGGCTAGACACAGGCTAGACACAGGCAAGACACAGGCAAGACACAGGCTAGACACAGGCTAGACACAGGCTAGACACAGGCTAGACACAGGCTAGACACAGGCTAGACACAGGCTAGACACAGGCTAGACACAGGCTAGACACAGGCTAGACACAGGCTAGACACAGGCTAGACACAGGCTAGACACAGGCTAGACACAGGCCAAACACATGCTAGGCACAGGCTAGACACAGGCTAGACAGAGGCTATACACTGGCTAGGCACAGGCTAGACTCTGGCTATGCACAGGCTAGACAAAGGCAAGATACTGGCTAGGCACAGGCTAGGCACTGTCTAGACACAGGCTAGACACAGGCTAGACACAGGCTAGATACAGGCTAGACACAGGCTAGACACAGGCAAGACACAGGCTAGACACAGGCTAGACACAGGCTAGACATAGGCTAGACACAGGCTAGACACAGGCTAAACACAGGCTAGACACAGGCTAGACACAGGTTAGACACAGGCTAGACACAGGCTAGACACAGGCTAGACACAGGCTAGACACAAGTTAGACACAGGCTAGACACAGGCTAGATACAGGCTAGACACAGGCTAGACACAGGCTAGACGCAGGCTAGACACAGGCTAGACGCAGGCTAGACACAGGCTAGACACAGGCTAGACACAGGCTAGACACAGGCAAGACACAGGCTAGACACAGGCTAGACACAGGCTAGACATAGGCTAGACACAGGCTAGACACAGGCTAAACACAGGCTAGACACAGGCTAGACACAGGTTAGACACAGGCTAGACACAGGCTAGACACAGGCTAGACACAGGCTAGACACAAGTTAGACACAGGCTAGACACAGGCTAGATACAGGCTAGACACAGGCTAGACACAGGCTAGTCACAGGCTAGACACATGCTAGACACAGGCTTGACACAGGCTAAACACAGGCTAGACACAGGCTAGACACAGGCTAGACACAGGCTAGACACAGGCTAAACACAGGCTAGGCACAGGCTAGGCACAGGCTAGACAGAGGCTATACACTGGCTAGGCACAGGCTAGACTCTGGCTATGCACAGGCTAGACAAAGGCTAGACACTGGCTAGGCACAGGCTAGGCACTGTCTAGACACAGGCTAGACACAGGCTAGACACAGGCTAGACACAGGCTAGACACAGGCTAGACACAGGCTAGGCACAGGCTGGGCACAGGCTAGCCAAAAGCTAGGCATAGGCTAGGCACAGGCTAGGCACAGGTTAGGCACAGGCTAGGCACAGGCTAGGCACAGGCTAGGCAAAGGCTAGGCACACGCTAGGCAGAGGCTAGACACAGGATAAACACAGGCTAGACACAGGCCAGACACAGCTAGGCACAGGCTAGACACAGGCTAGACAGAGGCTATACACTGGCTAGGCACAGGCTAGACTCTGGCTATGAGCAGGCTAAACAAAGGCAAGGTACTGGCTAGGCACAGGCTATGCACTGTCTAGACACAGGCTAGACACAGGCTAGACACAGGCTAGACACAGGCTAGATACAGGCTAGACGCAGGCTAGGCACAAGTTAGGTACAGGCTAGGCACAGGCTAGGCACAGGCTAGACACAGGCTAGACACAGGCTAGACGCAGGCTAGACACAGGCTAGACACAGGCTAGACACAGGCTAGACACAGGCAAGACACAGGCTAGACACAGGCTAGACACAGGCTAGACATAGGCTAGACACAGGCTAGACACAGGCTAGACACAGGCTAGACACAGGCTAGACACAGGTTAGACACATGCTAGACACAGGCTAGACACAGGCTAGACACAGGTTAGACACAGGCTAGACACAGGCTAGATACAGGCTAGACACAGGCTAGACACAGGCTAGTCACAGGCTAGACACATACTGGACACAGGCTTGACACAGGCTAGACACAGGCTAGACACAGGCTAGACACAGGCTAAACACAGGCTAGGCACAGGCTAGACACAGGCTAGACAGAGGCTATACACTGGCTAGGCACAGGCTAGACTCTGGCTATGCACAGGCTAGACAAAGGCTAGACACTGGCTAGGCACAGGCTAGGCACAGGCTAGGCACAGGCTAGGCACAGAGGCACAGGCTAGACACAGGCTAGACACAGGCTAGACACAGGCTAGACATAGGCTAGACACAGGCTAGACACAGGCTAGGCACAGGCTGGGCACAAGCTAGCCAAAAGCTAGGCATAGGCTAGGCACAGGCTAGGCACAGGTTAGGCACAGGCTAGGCACAGGCTAGGCACAGGCTAGGCACAGGCTAGGCACACGCTAGGCACAGGCTTGGCACAGGCTAGACACTGGCTAGGTACAGGCTAGGCACTGGCTAGGTACAGGCTAGACTCTAGCTATGCACAGGGTAGACAAAGGCTAGACACTGGCTAGACAAAGGCTAGACACAGGTTAGACACAGACTAGACACAGGATAGACACAGGCTAGACACAGGCTAGACACAGGCTAGACACAGGCTAGACACTGGCTAGGCACAGGCTAGGCACTGTCTAGACACAGGCTAGACACAGGCTAGACACAGGCTAGACACAGGCTAGACACAGGCTAGACACAGGCTAGACACAGGCTGGGCACAGGCTGGGCCAGAAGCTAGGCACAGGCTAGGCACAGGCTAGGCATAGGCTAGGCACAGGGTTAGGTACAGGCTAGGCACAGGCTAGACACAGGCTAGACACATGCTAGACACAGGCTAGAGACAGGCTAGACACAGGCTAGACACAGGCTAGACACAGGCTAGACACAGGCTAGACACAGGCTAGACACAGGCTAGACACAGGCTAGACACAGGCTAGACACAGGCTAGACACAGGCAAGACACAGGCAAGACACAGGCTAGACACAGGCTAGACACAGGCTAGACACAGGCTAGACACAGGCTAGACACAGGCTAGACACAGGCTAGACACAGGCTAGACACAGGCTAGACACAGGCTAGGCACAGGCTAGACACAGGCTAGACACAGGCTAGACACAGGTTAGACACAGGCTAGACACAGGCTGGGCACCGGCTAGCCACAAGCTAGGCACAGGCTAGGCACAGGCTAGGCACAGGTTAGGTACAGGCTAGGCACAAGCTAGGCACAGGCTAGACACAGGCTAGACACAGGCTAGACACAGGCTAGACACAGGCTAGACACAGGCTAGACACAGGCTAGACACAGGTAAGACACAGGCTAGACACAGGCTAGACACAGGCTAGACACAGGCTAGACACACTCTAGACACAGGCTAGACACAGGCTATACACAGGTTAGACACAGGCTAGACATAGGCTAGACACAGGCTAGACACAGAGTAGACAAAGGCTAGACACAGGCTAGACACAGGCTAGACACAGGCTAGACACAGGCTAGACACAGGCTAGACACAGGCTAGACACAGGCTAGACACAGGCTAGACACATGCTAGACACAGGCTAGACACAGGCAGACACAGGCTAGACACAGGCTAGACACAGGCTAGGCACAGGCTAGGCACAGGCTAGACACAGGCTAGACACTGGCTAGGCACAGGCTAGGCACTGTCTAGACACAGGCTAGACACAGGCTAGACACAGGCTAGACACAGGCTAGACACAGGCTAGGCACAGGCTGGGCACAGGCTAGCCAGAAGCTAGGCACAGGCTAGGCACAGGCAAGGCACAGGCTAGGCACAGGTTAGGTACAGGCTAGGCACAGGCTAGACACAGGCTAGACACATGCTAGACACAGGCTAGAGACAGGCTAGACACAGGCTAGACACAGGCTTGACACAGGCTAGACACAGGCTAGACACAGGCTAGACACAGGCTAGACACAGGCTAGACACAGGCTAGACACAGGCTAGACACAGGCAAGACACAGGCAAGACACAGGCTAGACACAGGCTAGACACAAGCTAGACACAGGCTAGACACAGGCTAGACACAGGCTAGACACAGGCTAGACACAGGCTAGACACAGGCTAGATATAGGCCAGACACATGCTAGACACAGGCTAGACACAGGCTAGACACAGGCTAGACACAGGCTAGACACAGGCTAGACACAGGCTAGACACAGGCTAGACACAGGCTAGACACAGGCTAGACACAGGCTAGACACAGGCTAGACACAGGCTAGACACAGGCTAGACACAGGCTAGACACAGGTTAGACACAGGCTAGACATAGGCTAGACACAGGCTAGACACAGGCTAGACACAGGCTAGACACAGGCTAGACACAGGCTAGACACAGGCTAGACACAGGCTAGACACAGGCTAGACACAGGCTAGACACAGGCTAGACACAGGCTAGACACAGGCTAGACACAGGCTAGACACAGGCTAGACACAGGCTAGACACAGGCTAGACACAGGTAAGACACAGGCTAGGCACAGGCTAGACACAGGCTAGACACAGGCTAGACACAGGCTAGACACAGGCTAGACACAGGCTAGACACAGGCTAGACACAGGCTAGACACAGGCTAGACACAGGCTAGACACAGGCTAGGCACAGGCTAGACACAGGCTAGGCACAGGCTAGACAGAGGCTATACACTGGCTAGGCACAGGCTAGACACAGGCTAGGCACAGGCTAGACAGAGGCTATACACTGGCTAGGCACAGGCTAGACACAGGCTAGACACAGGCTAGACACAGGCTAGACACAGGCTAGACACAGGCTAGACACAGGCTAGACACAGGTTAGACACAGGTTAAACACAGGCTAGACATAGGCTAGACACAGGATAGACACAGGCTAGACACAGAGGTAGACACAGGCTAGACACAGGCTAGACATAGGCTAGACAGAGGCTAGACACAGGCTAGAAACAGGCTAGACACATGCTAGACACAGGCTAGACACAGGCTAGACACAGGCTAGACACAGGCTAGACACAGGCTAGACACAGGCTAGACACAGGCTAGACACATGCTAGACACAGGCTAGACACATACTAGACACAGGCTAGACAGAGGCTATACACTGGCTAGGCACAGGCTAGACTCTGGCTATGCACAGGCTGGACAAAGGCTAGATACTAGCTAGGCACAGGCTAGGCACTGTCTAGACACAGGCTAGACACAGGCTAGACACAGGCTAGACACAGGCTAGACACAGGCTAGACACAGGCTAGACACAGGTAAGACACAGGCTAGACACAGGCTAGACACAGGTTAGACACAGGCTAGACACAGGCTTGACACAGGCTAGACACAGGCTAAACACAGGCTGGGCACAGGCTAGCCAAAAGCTAGGCATAGGCTAGGCACAGGCTAGGCACAGGTTAGGCACAGGCTAGGCACAGGCTAGGCACAGGCTAGGCAAAGGCTAGGCACACGCTAGGCAGAGGCTAGACACAGGCTAGACACTGGCTGGGCACAGGCTAGACACTGGCTGGGCACAGGCTAGACAATGGCTTGGCACAGGCTAGACACTGGCTAGGTACAGGCTAGGCACTGGCTAGGTACAGACTAGACTCTAGCTATGCACAGGGTAGACAAAGGCTAGACACTGGCTAGACAAAGGCTAGACACAGGTTAGACACAGACTAGACACAGGCTAGACACAGGCTAGACACAGGCTAGACACAGAGAAGACACAGAGTACACGCAGGCTAGACACAGGCTAGACACAGGCTAGACACAGGCTAGGCACAGGCTGGGCACAGGCTAGCCAAAAGCTAGGCACAGGCTAGGCACAGGTTAGGCACAGGCTAGGCAAAGGCTAGGCACAAGCTAGGCACAGGCTAGGCACAGGCTAGGCACAGGCTAGGCACAGGCAAGGCACAGGCTAGGCACAGGCTGGACACAGGCTAGGCACAGGCTAGACACAGGCTAGACACAGGCTAGACACAGGCTAGACACAGGCTAGACACAGGCTAGACACAGGCTAGACACAGGCTAGACACAGGCTAGACACAGGCTAGACACAGGCTAGACACAGGCTAGACACAGGCTAGACACAGGATAAACACAGGCTAGACACAGGCCAGACACAGCTAGGCACAGGCTAGACACAGGCTAGACAGAGGCTATACACTGGCTAGGCACAGGCTAGACTCTGGCTATGCGCAGGCTAAACAAAGGCAAGATACTGGCTAGGCACAGGCTATGCACTGTCTAGACACAGGCTAGACACAGGCTAGACACAGGCTAGATACAGGCTAGACGCAGGCTAGGCACAATCTAGGTACAGGCTAGGCACAGGCTAGACACAGGCTAGACACAGGCTATACACAGGCTAGACACAGGCTAGACACTCAGGCTAGACACAGGCTAGACACAGGCTAGACACAGGCTAGACACAGGCTAGACACAGGCTAGACACAGGCTAGACACAGGCTAGACATAGGCTAGACACAGGCTAGACACAGGCTAAACACAGGCTAGACACAGGCTAGACACAGGTTAGACACATGCTAGACACAGGCTAGACACAGGCTAGACACAGGTTAGACACAGGCTAGACACAGGCTAGATACAGGCTAGACACAGGCTAGACACAGGCTAGACACATGCTGGACACAGGCTTGACACAGGCTAGACACAGGCTAGACACAGGCTAGACACAGGCTAGACACAGGCTAAACACAGGCTAGGCACAGGCTAGACACAGGCTAGACAGAGGCTATACACTGGCTAGGCACAGGCTAGACTCTGGCTATGCACAGGCTAGACAAAGGCTAGACACTGGCTAGGCACAGGCTAGGCACAGGCTAGGCACAGGCTAGGCACTGTCTAGACACAGGCTAGACACAGGCTAGACACAGGCTAGACACAGGCTAGACACAGGCTAGACACAGGCTAGGCACAGGCTGGGCACAGGCTAGCCAAAAGCTAGGCATAGGCTAGGCACAGGCTATGCACAGGTTAGGCACAGGCTAGGCACAGGCTAGGCACAGGCTAGGCACACGCTAGGCACAGGCTTGGCACAGGCTAGACACTGGCTAGGTACAGGCTAGGCACTGGCTAGGTACAGGCTAGACTCTAGCTATGCACAGGGTAGACAAAGGCTAGACACTGGCTAGACAAAGGCTAGACACAGGTTAGACACAGACTAGACACAGGATAGACACAGGCTAGACACAGGCTAGTCACAGGCTAGACACAGGCTAGACACAGGCTAGACACTGGCTAGGCACAGGCTAGGCACTGTCTAGACACAGGCTAGACACAGGCTAGACACAGGCTAGACACAGGCTAGACACAGGCTAGGCACAGGCTGGGCACAGGCTAGCCAGAAGCTAGGCACAGGCTAGGCACAGGCTAGGCACAGGTTAGGTACAGGCTAGGAACAGGCTAGACACAGGCTAGACACATGCTAGACACAGGCTAGAGACAGGCTAGACACAGGCTGGACACAGGCTTGACACAGGCTAGACACAGGCTAGACACAGGCTAGACACAGGCTAGACACAGGCTAGACACAGGCTAGACACAGGCAAGACACAGGCAAGACACAGGCTAGACACAGGCTAGACACAAGCTAGACACAGGCTAGACACAGGCTAGACACAGGCTAGACACAGGCTAGACACAGGCTAGACACAGGCTAGACACAGGCTAGACACAGAGAATACACAGGCTAGACACAGGCTAGACACAGGCTAGACACAGGCTGGACACAGGCTAGACACATGCTAGACACAGGCTAGACACAGGCTAGACACAGGCTAGACACAGGCTAGACACAGGCTAGACACAGGCTAGACACAGGCTAGACACAGGCTAGACACAGGCTAGACACAGGCTAGACACAGGCTAGACACAGGCTAGACACAGGCTAGACACAGGCTAGACACAGGTAAGACACAGGCTAGACACAGGCTAGACACAGGCTAGACACACTCTAGACACAGGCTAGACACAGGCTAGACACAGGTTAGACACAGGCTAGACATAGGCTAGACACAAGCTAGACACAGAGTAGACAAAGGCTAGACACAGGCTAGACACAGGCTAGACACAGGCTAGACACAGGCTAGACACAGGCTACGCACAGGCTAGACACACGCTAGACACATGCTAGAATCAGTTTAGACACAGGCTAGACACAGGCTAGACACAGGCTAGACACAGGCTAGACACATGCTAGACACAGGCTAGACACAGGCAGACACAGGCTAGACACAGGCTAGACACAGGCTAGTCACAGGCTAGACACAGGCTAGACACAGGCTAGACACTGGCTAGGCACAGGCTAGGCACTGTCTAGACACAGGCTAGACACAGGCTAGACACAGGCTAGGCACAGGCTGGGCACAGGCTAGCCAGAAGCTAGGCACAGGCTAGGCACAGGCTAGGCACAGGCTAGGCACAGGTTAGGTACAGGCTAGGCACAGGCTAGACACAGGCTAGACACATGCTAGACACAGGCTAGAGACAGGCTAGACACAGGCTAGACACAGGCTTGACACAGGCTAGACACAGGCTAGACACAGGCTAGACACAGGCTAGACACAGGCTAGACACAGGCTAGACACAGGCTAGACACAGGCAAGACACAGGCAAGACACAGGCTATACACAGGCTAGACACAAGCTAGACACAGGCTAGACACAGGCTAGACACAGGCTAGACACAAGCTAGACACAGGCTAGACACAGGCTAGATATAGGCCCGAAAACTTGCTAGACACAGGCTAGACACAGGCTAGACACAGGCTAGACACAGGCTAGACACAAGCTAGACACAGGCTAGACACAGGCTAGACACAGGCTAGACACAGGCTAGACACAGGCTAGACACAGGCTAGACACAGGCTAGACACAGGTTAGACACAGGCTAGACATAGGCTAGACACAGGCTAGACACAGAGTAGACACAGGCTAGACACAGGCTAGACACAGGCTAGACACAGGCTAGACACAGGCTAGACACAGGCTAGACACAGGCTAACCACAGGCTAGACACAGGCTAACCACAGGCTAGACACAGGCTAGACACAGGTAAGACACAGGCTAGACACAGGCTAGACACAGGCTAGACACAGGCTAGACACAGGCTAGACACAGGCTAGACACAGGTATGACACAGGCTAGGCACAGGCTAGACACAGGCTAGACACAGGCTAGACACAGGCTAGACACAGGCTAGACACAGGCTAGACACAGGCTAGACACAGGCTAGACACAGGCTAGACACAGGCTAGACACAGGCTAGACACAGGCTAGACAGAGGCTAGGCACAGGCTAGACACAGGCTAGGCACAGGCTAGACAGAGGCTATACACTGGCTAGGCACAGGCTAGACACAGGCTAGGCACAGGCTAGACAGAGGCTATACACTGGCTAGACACAGGCTAGACACAGGCTAGACACAGGTTAGACACAGGCTAGACACAGGCTAGACACAGGCTAGACACAGGCTAAACACAGGCTAGACACAGGCTAGACACAGGCTACACACAGGCTAGACACAGGTTAGACACAGGTTAGACACAGGCTAGACACAGGCTAGACACAGGCTAGACACAAGCTAGACACAGGCTAGACACAGGCTAGACACAGGCTAGACACAGGCTAGACACAGGCTAGACACAGGCTAGACACAGGCTAGACACAGGCTAGACACAGGTTAGACACAGGCTAGACATAGGCTAGACACAGGCTAGACACAGGCTAGACACAGGCTAGACACAGGCTAGACACAGGCTAGACACAGGCTAGACACAGGATAGACACAGGCTAGACACAGGCTAGACACAGGCTAACCACAGGCTAGACACAGGCTAACCACAGGCTAGACACAGGCTAGACACAGGTAAGACACAGGCTAGACACAGGCTAGACACAGGCTAGACACAGGCTAGACACAGGCTAGACACAGGCTAGACACAGGCTAGACACAGGTAAGACACAGGCTAGGCACAGGCTAGACTCTGGCTATGCACAGGCTGGACAAAGGCTAGATACTAGCTAGGCACAGGCTAGGCACTGTCTAGACACAGGCTAGACACAGGCTAGACACAGGCTAGACACAGGCTAGACACAGGCTAGACACAGGCTAGACACAGGCTAGACACAGGTTAGACACAGGCTCGACACAGGCTAGATACAGGCTAGACACAGGCTAAACACAGGCTAGACACAGGCTAGACACAGGCTACACACAGGCTAGACACAGGTTAGACACAGGTTAGACACAGGCTAGACACAGGCTAGACACAGGCTAGACACAAGCTAGACACAGGCTAGACACAGGCTAGACACAGGCTAGACACAGGCTAGACACAGGCTAGACACAGGCTAGACACAGGCTAGACACAGGTTAGACACAGGCTAGACATAGGCTAGACACAGGCTAGACACAGAGTAGACACAGGCTAGACACAGGCTAGACACAGGCTAGACACAGGCTAGACACAGGCTAGACACAGGCTAACCACAGGCTAGACACAGGCTAACCACAGGCTAGACACAGGCTAGACACAGGTAAGACACAGGCTAGACACAGGCTAGACACAGGCTAGACACAGGCTAGACACAGGCTAGACACAGGCTAGACACAGGCTAGACACAGGTAAGACACAGGCTAGGCACAGGCTAGACACAGGCTAGACACAGGCTAGACACAGGCTAGACACAGGCTAGACACAGGCTAGACACAGGCTAGACACAGGCTAGACACAGGCTAGACACAGGCTAGACACAGGCTAGACAGAGGCTAGGCACAGGCTAGACACAGGCTAGGCACAGGCTAGACAGAGGCTATACACTGGCTAGGCACAGGCTAGACACAGGCTAGGCACAGGCTAGACAGAGGCTATACACTGGCTAGGCACAGGCTAGACACAGGCTAGACATAGGCTAGACACAGGCTAGACACAGGCTAGACACAGGCTAGACACAGGCTAGACACAGGCTAAACACAGGCTAGACACATACTAGACACAGGCTAGACACATACTAGACACAGGCTAGACACAGGCTAGACACAGGCTAGACACAGGCTAGACACAGGCTAGACACAGGCTAGACACATGCTAGACACAGGCTAGACACATACTAGACACAGGCTAGACAGAGGCTATACACTGGCTAGGCACAGGCTAGACTCTGGCTATGCACAGGCTGGACAAAGGCTAGATACTAGCTAGGCACAGGCTAGGCACAGTCTAGACACAGGCTAGACACAGGCTAGACACAGGCTAGACACAGGCTAGACACAGGCTAGACACAGGCTAGACACATGCTAGACACAGGCTAGACACATACTAGACACAGGCTAGACAGAGGCTATACACTGGCTAGGCACAGGCTAGACTCTGGCTATGCACAGGCTGGACAAAGGCTAGATACTAGCTAGGCACAGGCTAGGCACTGTCTAGACACAGGCTAGACACAGGCTAGACACAGGCTAGACACAGGCTAGACACAGGCTAGACACAGGCTAGACACAGGCTAGACACAGGCTAGACACAGGTTAGACACAGGCTAGACACAGGCTAGACACAGGCTAGACACAGGCTAAACACAGGCTAGACACAGGCTAGACACAGGCTACACACAGGCTAGACACAGGTTAGACACAGGTTAGACACAGGCTAGACATAGGCTAGACACAGGCTAGACACAGAGTAGACACAGGCTAGACACAGGCTAGACATAGGCTAGACAGAGGCTAGCCAAAGGCTAGACACAGGCTAGACACAGGCTAGACACAGGCTAGACACAGGCTAGACACATGCTAGACACAGGCTAGACACATACTAGACACAGGCTAGACACAGGCTAGACACAGGCTAGACACAGGCTAACCACAGGCTAGACACAGGCTAACCACAGGCTAGACACAGGCTAGACACAGGTAAGACACAGGCTAGACACAGGCTAGACACAGGCTAGACACAGGCTAGACACAGGCTAGACACAGGCTAGACACAGGCTAGACACAGGTAAGACACAGGCTAGGCACAGGCTAGACACAGGCTAGACACAGGCTAGACACAGGCTAGACACAGGCTAGACACAGGCTAGAAACAGGCTAGACACAGGCTAGACACAGGCTAGACACAGGCTAGACAGAGGCTAGGCACAGGCTAGACACAGGCTAGGCACAGGCTAGACAGAGGCTATACACTGGCTAGGCACAGGCTAGACACAGGCTAGGCACAGGCTAGACTCTGGCTATGCACAGGCTGGACAAAGGCTAGATACTAGCTAGGCATAGGCTAGACACAGGATAGACACAGGCTAGACACAGAGTAGACACAGGCTAGACACAGGCTAGACATAGGCTAGACAGAGGCTAGACACAGGCTAGACACAGGCTAGACACATACTAGACACAGGCTAGACACATACTAGACACAGGCTAGACACAGGCTAGACACAGGCTAGACACAGGCTAGACACAGGCTAGACACAGGCTAGACACATGCTAGACACAGGCTAGACACATACTAGACACAGGCTAGACAGAGGCTATACACTGGCTAGGCACAGGCTAGACTCTGGCTCTGCACAGGCTGGACAAAGGCTAGATACTAGCTAGGCACAGGCTAGGCACTGTCTAGACACAGGCTAGACACAGGCTAGACACAGGCTAGACACAGGCTAGACACAGGCTAGACACAGGCTAGACACAGGCTAGACACAGGCTAGACACAGGTTAGACACAGGCTAGACACAGGCTAGACACAGGCTAGACACAGGCTAAACACAGGCTAGACACAGGCTAGACACAGGCTACACACAGGCTAGACACAGGTTAGACACAGGTTAGACACAGGCTAGACATAGGCTAGACACAGGCTAGACACAGGCTAGACACAGAGTAGACACAGGCTAGACACAGGCTAGACATAGGCTAGACAGAGGCTAGCCAAAGGCTAGACACAGGCTAGACACAGGCTAGACACAGGCTAGACACAGGCTAGACACATGCTAGACACAGGCTAGACACATACTAGACACAGGCTAGACACATACTAGACACAGGCTAGACACAGGCTAGACACAGGCTAGACACAGGCTAGACACAGGCTAGACACAGGCTAGACACAGGCTAGACACAGGCTAGACACAGGCTAGGCACAGGCTAGACACAGGCTAGGCACAGGCTAGACACAGGCTAGACAGAGGCTATACACTGGCTAGGCACAGGCTAGACTCTGGCTATGCACAGGCTAGACAAAGGTTAGACACTGGCTAGGCACAGGCTAGGCACTGTCTAGACACAGGCTAGACACAGGCTAGACACAGGGTAGACACAGGCTAAACACAGGCTAGACACAGGCTAGACACAGGCTAGACACAAGCTAGACACAGGCTGGGCACAGGCTAGCCACAAGCTAGGCACAGGCTAGGCACAGGCTAGGCACAGGTTAGGTACAGGCTAGGCACAAGCTAGGCACAGGCTAGGCACAGGCTAGACACAGGCTAGACACAGGCTAGACACAGGCTAGACACAGGCAAGACACAGGCTAGACACAGGCTAGACACAGGCTAGACACAGGCTAGACACAGGCTAGACACAGGCTAGGCACAGGCTAGACACAGGCTAGACACAGGCTAGACACAGGTTAGACACAGGCTAGACAATGGCTAGGCACAGGCTAGACACTGGCTAGGTACAGGCTAGGCACTGGCTAGGTACAGTCTAGGCACTGGCTAGGTACAGGCTAGGCACTGGCTAGGTACAGGCTAGACTCTAGCTAAGCACAGGGTAGACAAAGGCTAGACACTGGCTAGACAAAGGCTAGACACAGGCTAGGCACAGGCTAGGCACTGGCTAGGCACAGGCTAGGCACTGGCTAGGCACAGGTTAGGCACTGGCTAGACACTGGCTCGGAACACGCTATGCACATGCCAGTCTCAGGCAAGGCACAGGCTTGACACAGGCTAGACACTGGCTAGGCACAGGCTATGCACATGCCAGTCACAGGCAAGGCACAGGCTATACACAGGCTAGACACTGGCTAGGCACAGGCTAGACACTGGCTTGGCACAGACTAGACACTGGCTAAGCACAGGCTAGACACAGGCTAGAAACTGGCTAGGCACAGGCTAGACACAGGCTAGACACAGGCTAGACACAGGCTAGACACAGGCTAGACACAGGCTGGACACAGGCTAGACACAGGCTAGACACAGAGTAGACAAAGGCTAGACACAGGCTAGACACAGGCTAGACACAGGCTAGACACAGGCTAGACACAGGCTACGCACAGGCTAGACACACGCTAGACACATGCTAGACACAGTTTAGACACAGGCTAGACACAGGCTAGACACAGGCTAGACACATGCTAGACACAGGCTAGACACAGGCAGACACAGGCTAGACACAGGCTAGACACAGGCTAGTCACAGGCTAGACACAGGCTAGACACAGGCTAGACACTGGCTAGGCACTGTCTAGACACAGGCTAGACACAGGCTAGACACAGGCTAGACACAGGCTAGGCACAGGCTGGGCACAGGCTAGCCAGAAGCTAGGCACAGGCTAGGCACAGGCTAGGCACAGGCTAGGCACAGGTTAGGTACAGGCTAGGCACAGGCTAGACACAGGCTAGACACATGCTAGACACAGGCTAGAGACAGGCTAGACACAGGCTAGACACAGGCTTGACACAGGCTAGACACAGGCTAGACACAGGCTAGACACAGGCTAGACACAGGCTAGACACAGGCTAGACACAGGCTAGACACAGGCTAGACACAGGCAAGACACAGGCAAGACACAGGCTAGACACAGGCTAGACACAAGCTAGACACAGGCTAGACACAGGCTAGACACAGGCTAGACACAGGCTAGACACAGGCTAGACACAGGCTAGACACAGGCTAGATATAGGCCAGACACATGCTAGACACAGGCTAGACACAGGCTAAACACAGGCTAGACACAGGCTAGACACAGGCTAGACACAGGCTAGACACAGGCTAGACACAGGCTAGGCACAGGCTAGACAATGGCTAGACAGAAGCTATACACTGGCTAGGCACAGGCTAGACTCTGGCTATGCACAGGCTAGACAAAGGCTAAACACTGGCTAGGCACAGGCTAGGCACTGTCTAGACACAGGTTAGGTACAGGCTAGGCACAGGCTAGACACAGGCTAGACACATGCTAGACACAGGCTAGAGACAGGCTAGACACAGGCTAGACACAGGCTTGACACAGGCTAGACACAGGCTAGACACAGGCTAGACACAGGCTAGACACAGGCTAGACACAGGCTAGACACAGGCTAGACACAGGCAAGACACAGGCAAGACACAGGCTAGACACAGGCTAGACACAAGCTAGACACAGGCTAGACACAGGCTAGACACAGGCTAGACACAGGCTAGACACAGGCTAGACACAGGCTAGACACAGGCTAGATATAGGCCAGACACATGCTAGACACAGGCTAGACACAGGCTAGACACAGGCTAGGCACAGGCTAGACACAGGCTAGACACAGGCAAGACACAGGCTAGACACAGGCTAGACACAGGCTAGACACAGGCTAGACACAGGCTAGACACAGGCTAGACACAGGCTAGACACAGGCTAGACACAGGCTAGACACAGGCTAGACACAGGCCAAACACATGCTAGGCACAGGCTAGACTCTGGCTATGCACAGGCTAGACAAAGGCAAGATACTGGCTAGGCACAGGCTAGGCACTGTCTAGACACAGGCTAGACACAGGCTAGAAACAGGCTAGATACAGGCTAGACGCAGGCTAGGCACAAGCTAGGTACAGGCTAGGCACAGGCTAGGCACAGGCTAGACACAGGCTAGACACAGGCTAGACGCAGGCTAGACACAGGCTAGACACAGGCTAGACACAGGCTAGACACAGGCAAGACACAGGCTAGACACAGGCTAGACACAGGCTAGACATAGGCTAGACACAGGCTAGACACAGGCTAAACACAGGCTAGACACAGGCTAGACACAGGTTAGACACAGGCTAGACACAGGCTAGACACAGGCTAGACACAGGCTAGACACAGGCTAAACACAGGCTAGACACAGGCTAGACACAGGTTAGACACATGCTAGACACAGGCTAGACACAGGCTAGACACAGGTTAGACACAGGCTAGACACAGGCTAGATACAGGCTAGACACTGGCTAGACAAAGGCTAGACACAGGTTAGACACAGACTAGACACAGGATAGACACAGGCTAGACACAGGCTAGTCACAGGCTAGACACAGGCTAGACACAGGCTAGACACTGGCTAGGCACAGGCTAGGCACTGTCTAGACACAGGCTAGACACAGGCTAGACACAGGCTAGACACAGGCTAGACACAGGCTAGACACAGGCTAGGCACAGGCTGGGCACAGGCTAGCCAGAAGCTAGGCACAGGCTAGGCACAGGCTAGGCATAGGCTAGGCACAGGTTAGGTACAGGCTAGGCACAGGCTAGACACAGGCTAGACACATGCTAGACACAGGCTAGAGACAGGCTAGACACAGGCTAGACACAGGCTTGACACAGGCTAGACACAGGCTAGACACAGGCTAAACACAGGCTAGACACAGGCTAGACACAGGCTAGACACAGGCTAGACACAGGCAAGACACAGGCAAGACACAGGCTAGACACAGGCTAGACACAAGCTAGACACAGGCTAGACACAGGCTAGACACAGGCTAGACACAGGCTAGACACAGGCTAGACACAGGCTAGACACAGGCTAGGCACAGGCTAGACACAGGCTAGACACAGGCTAGACACAGGTTAGACACAGGCTAGACACAGGCTGGGCACCGGCTAGCCACAAGCTAGGCACAGGCTAGGCACAGGCTAGGCACAGGTTAGGTACAGGCTAGGCACAAGCTAGGCACAGGCTAGACACAGGCTAGACACAGGCTAGACACAGGCTAGACACAGGCTAGACACAGGCTAGACACAGGCTAGACACAGGTAAGACACAGGCTAGACACAGGCTAGACACAGGCTAGACACAGGCTAGACACACTCTAGACACAGGCTAGACACAGGCTAGACACAGGTTAGACACAGGCTAGACATAGGCTAGACACAGGCTAGACACAGAGTAGACAAAGGCTAGACACAGGCTAGACACAGGCTAGACACAGGCTAGACACAGGCTAGACACAGGCTAGACACAGGCTAGACACAGGCTAGACACAGGCCTAGACACATGCTAGACACAGGCTAGACACAGGCTAGACACAGGCTAGACACAGGCTAGACACAGGCTAGGCACAGGCTAGGCACAGGCTAAACACAGGCTAGACACTGGCTAGGCACAGGCTAGGCACTGTCTAGACACAGGCTAGACACAGGCTAGACACAGGCTAGACACAGGCTAGACACAGGCTAGACACAGGCTAGGCACAGGCTGGGCACAGGCTAGCCAGAAGCTAGGCACAGGCTAGGCACAGGCAAGGCACAGGCTAGGCACAGGTTAGGTACAGGCTAGGCACAGGCTAGACACAGGCTAGACACATGCTAGACACAGGCTAGAGACAGGCTAGACACAGGCTAGACACAGGCTAGACACAGGCTAGACACAGGCTAGACACAGGCTAGACACAGGCTAGACACAGGCTAGACACAGGCTAGACACAGGCTAGACACAGGCAAGACACAGGCAAGACACAGGCTAGACACAGGCTAGACACAAGCTAGACACAGGCTAGACACAGGCTAGACACAGGCTAGACACAGGCTAGACACAGGCTAGACACAGGCCAGACACATGCTAGACACAGGCTAGACACAGGCTAGACACAGGCTAGACACAGGCCAGACACAGGCCAGACACAGGCTAGACACAGGCTAGACACAGGCTAGACACAGGCTAGACACAGGCTAGACACAGGCTAGACACAGGCTAGACACAGGCTAGACACAGGCTAGACACAGGCTAGACACAGGCCAGACATAGGCTAGACACAGGCTAGACATAGGCCAGACACAGGCTAGACACAGGCTAGACACAGGCTAGACACAGGCCAGACACAGGCCAGACACAGGCTAGACACAGGCTAGACACAGGCTAGACACAGGCTAGACACAGGCTAGACACAGGCTAGACACAGGCTAGACACAGGCTAGACACAGGCTAGACACAGGCAAGACACAGGCTAGGCACAGGCTAGACACAGGCTAGACACAGGCTAGACACAGGCTAGACACAGGCTAGACACAGGCTAGACACAGGCTAGACACAGGCTAGACACAGGCTAGACACAGGCTAGGCACAGGCTAGGCACAGGCTAGACACAGGCTAGGCACAGGCTAGACAGAGGCTATACACTGGCTAGGCACAGGCTAGACACAGGCTAGGCACAGGCTAGACAGAGGCTATACACTGGCTAGGCACAGGCTAGACACAGGCTAGACACAGGCTAGACACAGGCTAGACACAGGCTAGACACAGGTTAGACACAGGTTAAACACAGGCTAGACATAGGCTAGACACAGGATAGACACAGGCTAGACACAGAGTAGACACAGGCTAGACACAGGCTAGACATAGGCTAGACAGAGGCTAGACACAGGCTAGACACAGGCTAGACACATGCTAGACACAGGCTAGACACATACCAGACACAGGCTAGACACAGGCCAGACACAGGCTAGACACAGGCTAGACACAGGCTAGACACATGCTAGACACAGGCTAGACACATGCTAGACACAGGCTAGACACATACTAGACACAGGCTAGACAGAGGCTATACACTGGCTAGGCACAGGCTAGACTCTGGCTATGCACAGGCTGGACAAAGGCTAGATACTAGCTAGGCACAGGCTAGGCACTGTCTAGACACAGGCTAGACACAGGCTAGACACAGGCTAGACACAGGCTAGACACAGGCTAGACACAGGCTAGACACAGGTAAGACACAGGCTAGACACAGGCTAGACACAGGTTAGACACAGGCTAGACACAGGCTTGACACAGGCTAGACACAGGCTAAACACAGGCTGGGCACAGGCTAGCCAAAAGCTAGGCATAGGCTAGGCACAGGCTAGGCACAGGTTAGGCACAGGCTAGGCACAGGCTAGGCACAGGCTAGGCAAAGGCTAGGCACACGCTAGGCAGAGGCTAGACACAGGCTAGACACTGGCTGGGCACAGGCTAGACACTGGCTGGGCACAGGCTAGACAATGGCTTGGCACAGGCTAGACACTGGCTAGGTACAGGCTAGGCACTGGCTAGGTACAGACTAGACTCTAGCTATGCACAGGGTAGACAAAGGCTAGACACTGGCTAGACAAAGGCTAGACACAGGTTAGACACAGACTAGACACAGGCTAGGACACAGGCTAGACACAGGCTAGACACAGAGAAGTGGCTAGACTTTGGGCTAACCTGTGTGGCCTGTGTCTAGCCTGTGTCTTAGCCTGCGTGTACTGTGTCTTCTCTGTGTCTAGCCTGTGTCACTGTGTTCCGCCTGTGTCTAGTCACTGTGATACAACACCAATGTCTAACCTGTCCTGTAGTGTCTAACTTTATTTCTCATAGCTAGAGTCTGGTCTGTGCCACAACCCGAGTGCCTATGCCTAGCCAGTGTTGCTTGTGCCCAAGCGTGTGTGCCCGGCTGTGCCTGTGCTTAACCAGTGTGCTAAGCCTCTGCCTATGTGCTAGCCTTTACTGCTTCAATGCCTGCTTCTGTGCACAACTGTGCTTAGCCTGTCCTTTGCTATGCCACCCCCGACGCTTGTCTTGGCTTCAATGTTTGCCTGTGATCTGGCACACTGTGTCAGCCTGTGTTCACAGCCTGTGCTGTGTCTCGCCTGTGTCCCAGCCTGTGTCTTACCTGAAATGACCAGCCTGTGTCTAGCTGCTGTCTACAGCCTGTGTCTGCTGTGTGCGAGAATGTGTCAACACCAGTACGCCAGTCTAACCTCTGTCCCAGCTAGCAAGTGTCTGTATGTGTGTGTCTAGCCATGTGTCTGGCTAGTGTCTATGTGTCCCAGCCTGGCTGTCTATGTCTGTGTCTAGCATCGATCTGTGTTACAACTGTGATCTAGCATGTGCAAGCAATGTTGCCTCTGTCCAACCTGCCAGCGCAGCCATTCTGTGTCCTAGCCTGTCGTGCATCCTGTGTCCAGCTATGTCTATGTGTCTAACCTGTGTGCAGCCTGTCCATAGCTGTGTCCTTACTAATGTCCTAGCCTGTCCAAGCCTGTGCCCTAGCCAGTCAATATAGCTGTGCAAGCCTGTGCTAACTATGTGCAGCCAACGCTTCCAGTGTTGCACAATGTTGCTTGTGCCTAGCCTGTGCCTAGCTCTTGCTAGTGTCCTAGCCTGTGTCTAGCCTGTGCAAGCCTGTGTCTGGCTAGTGATCACAGCCTGTATGCGGTAGCCTGTGTCTGGCCTGTGTGCAGCCTGTGACCAACATTGATGCAGCCTGTCTGGCCTGTGTCCCAGCCTGTGAGTGCAGCCTGCAGCAACTGTGTCTACTCTGTGTCACAGCCCTGTCTGCTATGCTAAGCCTGTATTCTGGCTATGTTTAACCTGGCTCAAGTGTGTCTGGCCTGTGTGCAACCTGTGTGCAGCGTGATGCACCTGTCTATGCAGCCTGTCTCACGCCACAGCCTGTGATACAGCCTGTGTCTAGCGTCGTGGCTGCAGCTTGTGTCCCAGCATGCAACGTGATGCAGCGCATTGACCAGCCTGTGTTGCTTGTGATACAAGCCTGTCTAACGTGTGCTGTGATGCCTGTGTCTTACCCTGTGTGTTACCTGTGTCTAACTGGCGCCGTGTCTAGCCTGTGTCTGGCAGTGATCATGCCAGCTGTCTGCAGCCTGTGATCTATGTCCTGGCCCCGTGGTCTACAGCCTGTGCTAGCACCTGCCTGGCCTGTGCCTAGCCTGCCTGTCTGGCACGCCTTTGTGTGCCACAGCCTGTGCCTAGCCTGTGTTGTGCGCCTGTGATCTAGCCTGTGTCCCAGCCAGTGTCTGGGCAGTGCTGTGTTCCCAGCCACAACGACCAGCCTGTGTCCCCAGCATGTGCAAGCCAGTGATGCAGCCTGTAGCCTGTGTCTAACGATACGCATAGCCTGTGTCTTACTACAGCGCAGTGTCTAGCCTGTGTCTGGCCATGTGTTCTGGCCTGTGTCTAGCTGTGTCTGCAGCCTGTGTCTGGCCTGTGCCTGGCATTAGCCTGTACCTGGCTTTATTCTTACCAGCCTGTGCCTGGCCTGTGCCTTGCTTTGTGTTAGTAGACCCCCGCCCAACAGCCTGTGTCTGGCCTGTGTCTGGCCTGTGTCTAGCCTGTGCTTGTCACAACCTGTGCAACCTGTGTCTAGCCTGTGTGCTGGCCCTGTGTCTAACCTGTGTTACAACCTGTGTCACAGCTTTGATAGCTGTGATCTGCCTGTGTCTTTATGATGCCTTGCCTGTGTCTGGCCCTGTGTGTGTCCTGTGTTCAGCTTGTGTGCAGCCTGTGTCTAGCCTGTGTGAAATGAATAGCCTGTGTGCAGCCTGTCTCTAGCCTGTGTCTAGCATAATGTCACAACAGCCTGTGCCTGGCAACCTGTGCCTGGCCTATGCCTAGCCTGTTGCTTACAATACCTCCGCCTGGCTTCTGGCTGGCCTGCTGTGGCCTGTGCCTGGCCTGTGTCTGGCTGTGTGCACAGCCTGCCTGTGTCTGGCCTGTGTGCTTGTCTCGTTCAGTCACTGGCCCCAGTGCCCCATAACTCCAGTCTCCTGGCCTGTGTGCAGCCTGTGTCTAGCAACGGCCTGTGATGCTATCCTGTGTCTGGTGTCTAACAATGTCACAGCTAGCCAGTGTCCCCAGCCTGTATCTAACTGTGTCTAACTTATCTAGCCTGTGGCTCCCATGGCTGTCTAACCTGTGTCACAGCCTGTGTACAGCCTGTGTTTGTGTGCAGCTGCAATGTCTAGCTGTGTCTAGCCTGTGTCCTAACCTGTGTCTGGCCTTGTCTAACTGTGTTTAGCCTGTGTCTAGCCTGTCTAGCTATCTGTGTCTAGCTGTGTCTAGCCTGTATATACCTGTCTATGTGTCTAGCCTGTGTCTCGCCTGTGCACATACAACAACAGTGTCTAACTATTGCCCCCTAGCCTGTCTGCCTTGTGCCCACAGCCTGCGTCTGGCGCCTGGCCTGTTTCTGGCCTGTGTCACAGCCTGTGTCTGGAGCAGTGCTCTGTGCCTAGCCAGTATCTTGCTGCTTTGTCTAGCCTGTGCATAGCCAGAAGTCTAACCTGTGCCTATGTTTGGCCTGTGTCTAGCCTGTGCAACCTGTGTCCTAGCCACAACCGCAAGTGTCCCAGCCTGTGTCCAGCCCTGTGTCTAGCCTGTTTGTGTGTTACAGCCTGTGTGCTAGCCTGTGTCTGCAGCCTGTGTCTAGCCTGTGTCCTAGCCTGTGTCAAGCCTGTGTCTGGCATGTGTGCAACCTGTGTCTGGCCTGTGTCTGGCCTGTGTGCAGCGCAATTGTCACAACCTGTGTCCTAACTGTGTCTAGCTACTGTGTCTAGCCTGTGTCTAGCAGTGATCTTGTGTCTTGCCTGTGTCTGGCTTTTTCTAGCCTATGTGTCCCAGCCTGTGTCACAACAATGTCTAGCACAATGTTTGCTCACAATGTCAAGCCTGTGTCTGGCAACCTGTCTCTGCCTGTGTCTGGCATCTCTGTGCTCCTGTCACTAGCCTATGCCTAACCTGTGTCTGGGCGGTGCTAGCCTGTGCCTGGCCGTGTTTGCCTTTGTCTGGCCTGTGCACCCCAACCAAAGTCCACAGCCTGTGCCCTGGCCAGTGTATAACTTTCCTGTCTAGCCATTGTCATAGCTGTGCCCTGGCCTGTGTCTAGCCCTGTGTCCCTGTTGACAAGCCTGTGTCCTATCTGTGTCTAGCCTGTGTTGCTCACAGTAGCATGTGTCTGGCCTATATCTGGCCTGTCTGGCCTTGACCATGCTGTGTCTAGCCTGTGTCCTTAGCCTTGTGATCTGGCTGTGTCACAGCCACTGTGATCTGTGGCCCAGCTGTGTGCGCAGTGAATGGCACATGTCTCTAGCCTGTGTCCCAGCCTGTGATGCAGCCAGCCTGTGTGCAGCCTGTCCCCAGCACGTGTCTAGCCTGTGTCAGACTGTGTTACCTTGTCTCTAGCCTGTGTCTGGCATGTGTCTAGCCTGTGTCTAGCCTGTGCCTAATACAACATTAGCACAGCCTGTGCCTTACAACCTATTAGCACAACTGTGCTTCTGGCTAGCCTGTTAGCACAGCCCTGTGTCTGGCCTGTGTCCACAGCCCAGCACGGTGGTACCCAGACGAATAGCAGCTTATTGTGCAGCCTGTCCTAGCCAGCCACAGCCTGTGTTCTAGCACCTGTGTCTGCTGTCTAGCCTGTGTCTAGCATGTGTCTAGCCTGTGTCTAGCTGAATCTGGCATGTGTCTAGCAGTGTGCTCTATTTGTCCCTGGCCTGTGTCTAGCCTGTGTCCCAGCCAGCACCCACATGATGCAAGCCTTTGCACTGTGTCTGGCCTGTGATGTATTTGTGCAACAAGCCTGTGTCTAGCCTGTGTCTGGCAGTGCCTAGCCAGTTTCACAGCCTGTGTTGTCTATGTAGCCTAAGTCTGGTCTGTGCCAAGCCAGTCACAAGCCTGTGCCTAGGCAGTGTTAGCCATGGCACGTGCAAGCATATGTTTGTGTGCATAGTGCCTGGCACCAGTGTGTGTGCCTTGCCTGAGACTGGCATATTTGCATAGCGTGTTCGAGCCAGTGTCACAGCCAGTGCCTAACCTGTCCTAGCACAAATTCTTCGCCTGTGCCTAGATGCCTGTGTGCTAGCCTGTGTCACAGCAACTATCTATCAGTCTCTAGCTTTGTCCTGATAGCAGCAGAGTCTAGCCTGTTATACCTGTGATGCACAAGCCTGTGCCTGGCACAGACTGTGCCTATCCTGTACCTGGCCAGTGTTTTGTGCTAGCCATTGTCTGGCTGTGTGCAACCTGTGTCTAGCCTGTGTGTAGCGACGCTGTATTTGATGCAGCACGTGCAAAGCCTGTGTGTACAGCTGTGTCCCAGCCTGTGTGCTTGTGACTCGCCCAGCCTGGCTGTGCAGCTTGTGTCTAGCCCGTGTCTAGCCTGTGTCCCAACCTGTGCTAGCCACCATTAACACAACTGTACCTATTTTTATTTAGCACAACCTTATTGCCTAGCCTGTGCCTGGCTTGTGGCCCTGGCCTGTGCCCTGGCCTGTGTCTGGCTTGTGTCAAGCCTGTCGACAAGCCTGTGTCTGGCAGCTGTTTAACCTGTGATGCCTGCCAGCCTGTGTCTAGC